>VYXB01010825.1:240666-252087 GCA_013397135.1 Pachyramphus minor
ATTTAATATCCTAAATAATAATTTTTAAAGCTTGAGAAAAAAAATTATACTTTACACATCAACTTCTGTTGCATTGTTATTTTCATTCTTCCTCCTCTCTTTGATTTTAGCACTCATTAATCACATCTTCTGTTTGATCGTTTCTTAAAAGTTTTGGGAATGGAACTATGACTCTCAGAAGGAGATCAGTGATAAGAATGTAACCTAAGTCATGCTTTCCTGGACCAGTCTAGACCAACCTGTCCCCATAGAGATGACCAGAGACATATTTAGGGAGAGCCTCATCCCTGTCTGCAATCCAATCCCATCATTCCTTCTCTGACTTCATGACTATTGTATTAGGGATTGTAACATGTTGCTCTTTGCCCATTTCTGTCAGTATAGATTTGTTCTTTTTTTGTTCATTCAGCAATGAATTTGAACTTGCTGACACTGGCTGCCTCCATTACTTCCTATAACAGCAAGTAGCAAAAGGTTTTTTATGGAGAGAGTAATCAGACATTGGAATGGGCTGCCCAGGGAGGTGGTGGATTCACCATCCCTGGAGGCTTTTAAGATGAGACTGGATGTGGCACTTAGTGCCATAGTCTAGTAACCACAGCAGTGTTGGATCAAGGGTTGGACTTTTCCAACCCAGTTGATTCTATGATTCTATGATTCATTATCTGCTCTGTAAAGAGATACTTTTTTTTATTTTGTTTAAACTGGTTTCATTGAGATTATTCTAGTTTTAATGTTATGGAATTCGGTAAACAACTCTTGTTCAATCTGTCTAACACTGCAATGATTTTGTGGACCTGAGTTATCACCCCTATCGACTGTTCCCTCTCCAAACCAAAGGCCCAGATTTAGTCCCAGAGTTGACAAAATGATCAAATGATGGAAAAACTGTGATAGAAGGACAGACGATATCACTATCTAATAGCACTGATCTGTGAGTGTCCAGAATTAAAGAATTGCTGAGGTTGGAAGGAACCTCTAGACATCATCTGGCCCACCCCCCCTTCTCTAGCTGTGAATTATGAGAAAGAGCACCGAGTCCATTCCAAACAAACTCGAGTATGAAGGTGATACTTAGTATCTCAGTCCACCTGAGATGGTAGTGCCATTGAGTACATGCGGTGCACACCTTGAAATGACATAACAAGATTTCTGGGATGACAGCAAGGCAAAAACATTGAGTTTTTGTAAAGGTTTGTCTGGCTTCTCCATTCCATTCACTTAGGTACCGTTCTCTTTTTCCATCTGCAGTTAAATCATCTTTTAATAGAAAACCTGACAGTAGCTTCTTCATGCTACCATGGTTTTGGTTTGGTTTTTTTTTTTTCTTCTCTTTGCAGAGATAGATAAGCAGTGTGTTAATCTCTGTATGCAGTATATACACAGATATACCACTGATGTGTGTTTGTAAATGCATGTATGTGCTCGCAATTAAATATCCATCTGATATCCATCTGTTTCAGTCAGCAGTGGAATTCTGATTTGCTTTGAGATATCCAATGGCCCTGTGTCCTAATCAAGACCCTCCAGCAATCACATTATTTTCCTTAAAAGATGTCAGAAGTCTGTGATTATGTAACACTACAGAAATAATGCCTATAAAAAACAAACTGCAGGACCATGCAAAATGTTTACTGTGAATCCACTGTTAGTTGGTTCATAAATCTGGCTTTCAGAAGACAGCTTCTAATTAAAAATATAAAACAGATAAATGCTTGTTCCACAGCAATTCTGGCATCTGACACCATTGGTGGACATCTGATATCACAGGCAAGCTCTATCGGATATATCATTTACAGTGTAATACAAGTCATGGAATTTGTATCATGGTTCAGGACTGTGGGACACTATATGACAGCATAGCATGGGCACAATGAGATCAGAAGTAAATATCAAAGATGTACAAAAGTGGGACAAGACCCAGGAGGAGTTCAAAGATCTCAACCTACAGACAAGAAAAGGGCTCACTCTAGTGGTACAAGCCAGCAAAACAACAAAGTTGCTCTACCTGGATATCAACATCTCACAGCCTTGAGGCTGGAGAGAAAGGAAGGTAGGAGGCCAAGGAAAAAGAAGGTGAACAAATTGGAAAAAAAACCCAAAAAACATGTAAATTTAATGACTGGTAGTGTTTTGGGGTACACCTCTGCACTTGATCATCACAACCTAAATGATGAAAGCTTGATCTTCCAATCATACCATACACAAACAAACGGCCTGATGGCAGTTGGGAGGACCAGAAATGGGGTAGTTCTGGGTCCCTTCTCTGACCAACAGGAGAACACCTGTACAGATAGCCCAAACATGCTAGTGTCACCATGGTAATTACCTCTTGAGGTCTGAGAGCAACTGCATCTTCCGAACCACTTCCAAGCTTGTCATATAACTTATATGCAAACATATTCCCTGTCCATGATAGTGTGATGCATTATGTGGTTCCATTGCTTGGAAGACAGAACAAGAGCTGACTTGGATAATCCACCACTTGGTATCACAGTGCAACTTCTCCTAACAGTTTTTATTTCTATTTTGTTGCTTCCTCATTGCCACTGCTACAGTGACATTCATTATTATTTAAGATAATTTGATTTCAGGAAAACATTTTCAAAATATTGTCTTTTTTTTTCAGATAAAAGTGTAAGTTTTGTCACAGTGGTTTCACAGACAGCTTTAAAACAAAAAGAAAAAACGAAAAAAACAAACCCCCCAGAGGTTCCCATAGCAACACAAAATGATTATAATCTCTTATGAAAATATTATATTAGTCTTGCTTTACAGTCCCACACAGTTAAAAGTCACCATATTATAGGAAATGTCCTTTCCTTTATCACACTTTATATTCTATAAACAATGTAATATGAGCAGTGTTCCCCAGGGCTCAGTATTTTGGACAGTCCTGTTTAATCTCTTTCTCAATGACCTGGATGAGGCAATCAAATGTACCTTCAGGCAGTTTGCAGATGATACCAAGTTGGGCAGGACTGTTGATCTGCTGGAGGGTAGGAAGGCTCTGCAGAGGGATTTGGACAGGCTGGATTGATGGGCCAAGGGTATGAGATTCAAAAAGACCAACTGCCAAATCCTGCACTTGGGTCACCATGACCCCATGCAGCACTAAAGGCTTGGGGCAGAGAGGCTGGAAAACTGCCCGGTGGAAATGAACCTGGAGGTGCTGGTCAACAACAGCTGAACATGAGCCAGCAGTGTGCCCAGGTGGCCAAGAAGGCCAATGGCATCCTGTCCTGTATCAGAAATAGTGTGGCCAGCAGGACTAGGGAACTGATTCTTTCCCTGTACTTGGTCCTGGTGAGGCTGCATCTCAAATCCTGTGTTCAGTTTTGAGCCCCTCACTACAAGAAAGACATTGAGGTGCTGAAGCCTGTCCAGGGAAGGGCAACAGAGCTGGTGAAGGTTCTAGAGAGAAAGTCTTAAGATGAGCAGCTGAGGGAGTTGGGACTGTTTAGCCTGGAGAAAAGGGGGCTCAGGGGAGGCCTTATCACTCTCTACAACTACCAGAAAGGAAGCTGTAGTAAGATGGGCATCGGTCTCTTCTCCCAAGTAACAAGTAACGGTATAAAAGAAAATTACTTCAAGTTACACCAGGGAAGGTTTAGGTAGGATATTAGAAAAAATTTCTTCATGAAAAGGGTTATCAAGTGTCAGAACTGTCTGCCCAGGGAAATGGTTGTGTCACCATCCCCAAGCAGTGTTAGGTCAGTTGTTGGACTCAGTGATCTTAAAGGTCTTTTGCAACCACACAGATTCCAATAATTGTACATTAAAAAAAAACCACAAAAAAACACAACAAAAAACACAAAACCAAAGAAAAATGTAAATAAACAAACATAAAGACAAAAAAAAGGCCTCCAAAAATTGGAGTCTAGGAAACGTGGTCCCTTTCTGCTGATTTTTTTTTTTACTCTCCCTTTCTACTGTGTTTTTTTGTGTATTTTCCTCCTCCTGTTCATTTTCTCGGTACTACCATTTTATTGCATCTCTTTTTACTTACTATGTCTACTTACAAGATTTTCAAGAAAACAACAGCATAGTAGTATTAATTTTTTTCAATTTAGCCATAAAAGTGTCTGTAGTTGATACAAATGAGAGGACTGCTCCACTGTGACAGAGGATGAAACCCAGTTCCACTATGACTAAATAATTAAATTCAGTGGGACAAAGATTACCCTCACTACATTAAAAGAGAGTTTCATCAAAAGCACCAAGCATTCATTATTTCATATAGTTGCTGTAATCAGCAAAGCTTCTCTTGGGGTTTCTTTTTTGGGGGGGGTATTTTTAGAAGTTATTCCTATTGCCATAGAATTAAATTTAGGCCCAGTTTGGTCAAGGATGAGCACTTCTGAACATTTCATCAAGATGATAAACTAAATCTAGGGTGTGTTTTTGTTGGGATTGTTTTCCGTTTTGGGTGGGGTTTTTTGTTTTTTTCCCTTTTTCTTTCCTGCTCCCTCATCTCTGTGCAGCTATCATGAACCAGCCAGTACAGTGCTCAGAACTAGCCCCATTTGAACTGAAACATTTACACTGTGTTATACTGACAGACTTGCTCAAAGCCTCATGGCAGTCTAGTCCCCTCAGCCCAGTGCAAAATAGATCAGCCATAGACCACTTTAGCAGTCATAATGCTTCCTGTTTCAGAGTTTTCCCAAGGATCTCTCTGTTCTTCTACAGGGCAACATGATACCTGTGTTTTATGAGTGTAAAGCTCAGTTAATCTATTAAGCATAGTTCTGCAGCTAATTTGATTGTTTAAAGCCTAGTTGAAGACTGAATACGAAAATAACAAAAAATATTAACAGAAATCAGCAGAAGTTCCTTCAGTGATAAGTGATAAGAAAGAAAATAATAAGAAGAAAAATAAAATAAAATACTCAACTATTCCTTAAACAAAAATTTTAGTATTCAGATCTACTGTTTTAATGGCATGGATGTCACAGGGGAAAAAATGTGACTTTATTTTCAGGAAAAACTGATTGTAATGAGTGAAAAAGAGAGACAGACTCTTCTCAGTGGCCACCAGTGAAAGAAAAAGGGGCTATGGGCAAAAACTGATGGGCATTCACTGAAATATGAGGTTAATTTATTAATTTATTTATTTATTCATACAATGGTCAAATACTGAAGCAAGTTGTCCATATTACAATTTCCAGTCCAAGAGAAATACAAAACCTGACTGGACAGAGCCCATGTCTCTATTGGAGACAACTTGGAGAGGTGGAAACTTCAGATGGAAGTCTTCTTTCTCCAATTCAATACCCCTGGTTCTCCATAATATAGAGGGAGAGAGACCAAATATGCCCAGATGTAAGTGGAAATAATAACTCTATCAAGAAGAATGCTAAACAACCATACTGGTAAAACTGGGTTAAGCTGAACAGTGAGGAGAAAATTCCCAAGTTTCAATACACCAGACCAAAACGAGATGGCAGCTGGCCTCCCCCTACCCATTAAAACCTGGCAGGAATGGTTTGGATGGCCAGTGGTGGAGTGAGGCTGCAGTGCCAGTGCAGGCAGTTGGAGCAGGGCTGCAGACACTCCAAACAACTGAAAGGACCCACAAGACACCCACTGGATCCAGCGATGAGACCTTGTTGCTGCAACTCCGATGGTGGTTGTGGTCCTGATATGCTGCGGTGGTGGTAGAGGCCTGGGTGGTAGAAGTCCCATGGAGTGAGGAAAGGAGACTGCTTGAAGTCTGAGTGTGGTCTTTTATTGGGCTCAGGGTAGGTGGGAAAGCCTCTGATACCTCCACGGGAAGTGGAAGGGGCGGAAAGTTCTTCACTTGATGATTAATACTTGAGCACAGGACATTTCAACAGCCTTTGACACCTTCTAAGATGTTACAGCTGCCTGTTATGTCAGTAGAGGTGGATCCATTATGGCCCATCAGTAGAGATTATAACTCCCTGAGGGGAGGTCTTTAGCATTCCAGTCTTTTTACACTTGGGAATAAATTTGTAGCCTAAGGTGACAGGTGTGCACACCCTCAACACCTGGATTGTCTGAGTCTTTAGCATTCCAGTCTTTTTACACTTGGGAATACATTCTTCTCCTAAGACAATAGAGTACCACTCTTAAGTCCCTTCCCACAGTCTAAATTAGTAGGCATATTTGGGGGGAAAAAAAGAAAAGGTGGATATCAGAGTCTGTGTAACCCAGGACAGCCTGGCACAGACAGCTGACTGTGCTTTCAGCAGAGCAGGTAGACTACATGGTATCATGATCCCTCCTAACCTCAGCCCTTCTGTTTTTCTGTTGTTTTAAATTAAAAGTTAGATAAATTACCGTGGCTATATTAAGGATACGTAATGTCTGACATAGGGATATCTCTACCATTGATAGCTTTGACAGAAGAACTCTGCATTAGAGTTCAGTCTTTACAAAGATAATGCACGTAACTCTGGATGCAGAAAATCAATAAAATGATCATGGCTGTAGAATTCACAAAGGAAGACAGTAAAATGGAGAAAAAAACCCAAAAAAAAAAACAATAAAAAAAGGTAAATCCCTGGAAACAGACCAGTCTAAAGATGTTTTATACTTAAGTGTCTATGTGGAATATCTTCTAATTATACCTGTATGTCCTGAGGTGGACTAAAGGTAGAAACAAAAGAGTACGTACTTCCAAGGGAAAGCTTTGGATTCATGAAAAGAAGAGACATATAGAATGTTTTGATGTTATAAAGGTAAAAGTCAGCACAAGACTTGATCAGAAATGATCCAAATGATCCAAATGATGAAGGGCTCATAAAGTATCCAGAATTAAAAATTAAATCGATTAAACATTGATTTAATTAATTATTTATTTTTAACTAAGTGTTCAAGTGCATTGAAAATTGCAAGAGTCTCACACTGACTATTGAGCAGAAATCTTAGATTATTTTTAGTTATTTCATGTGGACAAAGGAATCATAAAGAAATAAAAAAACACTGAAAAAATGTTTGGGTGCTTGGGGTTAGGTTGCTTTTTTGTTGGTCTTTTTTTTTTACCATCTACAGGTTCTGCATAAGAAAGAAAACAGTTAAAAAGAGATTATTGGTTTTTATATTGTTTGAGGGTTTTTATAGGATAACCAGTAGTTTCATATATCATCTCTTTTCTTCAACATTGTGTAGAAAATAGGAAAGCTGTCTGATTTAAAAATTATTAAAGATCAAAGCCTTTTTTACAACATGCAGCAAAGCTTTTGAATTCAGGTGTCAATTACTTTATTAATGTGTTCAAGTGCCTGCTGTTAAAAGTTCAAAGGCACTGTTGCCCTCACCAATTAACGCTTAGTGTTCTTGAAAAGAGGTACAGTGGTAGTTAATCTCTAATACTGGGAGATTACGTCTATTTGATTCATATTTTTACCTCTTTTGCCATAGTATTAGAAGATATTATTTTGTGTGACACTTAATTACAGAATCATAAAAGGTTTGGGTTGGAAGGGCCCTTATAGATCATCTGGTTGCAACCCCTCTGCCATGGTCTGAGATGTCACCCACTACATCGGGTTGCTAAGAGACCCATCCAGACTGCCTTGAGCAGTTCTGGGATGGGGTATCCCATTTCTCTGGGAAACCTGTTCCAGTGACTTAAAACCTTCTAAGTAAAGAATGTCTTCCTAACATCTAGTCTAAATCTCCCTTCTTTTAGTTTAGCCTTGTCCTAGCCTATCTCCCTATGTAAAAAGTCCTTCTCCAGCTTTCTTGGAGGTCCTCTTTAGGTACTGGAAGGTTACTGTAGGTTACCTGTGAGCCTTTTTCAGCCTGAACAACCCCAGATGTCTCAACCAGTCTTTTTAGGAGAGGTGCTCCAGCCCCCTGATCATCTTTATGGTCCTCCTCTGGACCCATTCTAACAGGTCCACATCTTTCTTGTGCTGACAACGCCTGACCTGGAGTATTCCAAGTGAAGTCCTATGAGTAGAAGGGCAGAATCACCCCCCTTGACCTGCTTGTCACTTCTTTTGATGCTGCACTGTGGTTGTGGGATGTAGTTGCACTGCTGGCTCATGTCCAGCTTTTCATCTATTGGAACCCCCAAGTTCTTCTTGCAAGGCTGCTCTCAGTTTCTTCTCCCAGTCTTTACTCATGCTTGAGATTTCTCCAAATCAGGTGCAGCACCTTGTGTTTACTCATTTACTTTCTTTACATAATGACTTTAACCATCATAATTGGGAAAATAATGATTTTTCTTTTGCTTTTCATCATATGAAAAACTATAAAATAAACTAAAACACAGATTTAGCCTATAACATAAGAGGTAGGGGTTTTTCTTTTAGTTGTAAACATACTTTTAATTATTAATTATGGTTCATCAAGATGGAGTAATTTTATAAGTCCTTCCATTGAATAAGTCCTTAGTCCATTACTTTCCAATATGAGAATTCAGGTCCACCAGTTTACTAAGAATATCATTCAAATATCAGAGGCATTTCTGCACTCATAGTCATCCTTGACAAGCTATATTTGTTTATTTACTAGCATGGAATACTAAAGTAATTTCTCCTCCCTTTGTCCCTAAGTAGATGTTTAGTTTTATCAGTATAACAGGTAGACTTAATTGCCATGTCAGAAGAGAAACAATTGTTAATCAGTATCTACTACATTTATTATTTTCTAGGTAAATGTTGCAAAATTAAATCTTTGATGTGAACTTAATGAACTGGATGATTGCCCTTCAATTTTTCTTCTTCCTGCCTAACACAAATAAACATCGTTTATACCAGGAAAATAATCAATTTTTGCTTTCCTTGACTCTGTTAGAGGTTTCTGGTTGTTATTCAGTACTTGACAATATGTAATAGTCTTTAGTTATGACAGGTGAAATAATTTTCTATACAAAATTGATATATTAAAATTAATCAACAGTATGTATATGGTGGACTGATATTTACTACATGCATTACATATGTCATTATAATTCAGCAAAATAAACATTGTGTTGATGAAAACTAGAAACCTCTTGAAGAATAGTTAGATTTAATATCTATTCAATATTTAATCAATTAAACACTTAAGTGTACGTGAAGGGATGAATTTTCCTTTTCACTGTGAGTCATTGGTGTTGGAGTTGTAGCCTGAAGACCATAGAAGAGTAACTGAGTCAAGAAATTTAAAAATCTTCCGGAATTGATATTCAAATAATATATACCTCTTGGAATCTTTTGAAGTATTTATTTTTTTAAACAGTTTTGAACAATGAAAAAAAAAAGAAAATCAGGTGTGTATAAAAATGGTCCAAATGAAGAGCTGTGGGAAGAAGGCTGAGAGAATTAACTTAAATCTTTCCATGCAGTGTCTAAAAGTGAGCTAAACAGTCAGAAAAAGCCTTAACAATACTTGTCAGAGGTCTGCCTCAGCTAAGTAGCTATAGATAATAATCAATTTTAATAACAGCATTGGATAATTTACATGGTCAAATAATTTTTTCTCTAAAAGTCATGTTATGAAGATCATCTTTTCCTCGGGCTGTACTCCTCAAGTTCTGTCTTCATAGAAAGCAATAAATGAGAGTTGTTAAATATATCTGGAAAAATAAGGTATTGTCTTTGCTATCTATTAGTAACACCACTAAAATGCAAGGATAATCTGTGAACAATCAGTCCTTCAAGATCAAACTTCTTTTTTTTAACAGAAAAAAAAATTGAAGTGTGCAAACTTAAAGAAAAAAAAAACAGAAATACATATTCAAAAGGGTGCTAATTAACTCATAATGGTTACTATGACTTTCATACTTTGTAACAGGTCAGTTAAAACAAGATAAAAATTAGAAGGCAAAATAATTACATTATATAGAGGAAGATGAAAGAGTTAGGAATAATTAATAATAGGATCAAAGATGGTCTTATGCATGTTATGTAATTTTATTGGACTACACATGAAAATCTGGCATTTATTGGCTGTAGGTTTTATGGCTTAGGCATATCTTTGCCTAAGAATAATTTTTAAAGAATTGGTGTTACACAAACAGAAGCAAAACTTCAGGCTATGGGGGAGTGATGGAATGAAAAAGGAAAATGTGTTGATGACTATGGGAGGGTCTACTTGTGACCTGCTTGTTTCTGTAAGTAGATGAGCTGGGGAAATGTAGGGAGATGTGGGTGGGTTTCTAAGGTTACAGTTAATCAACATTTTACTGCTTTAGTTGAAATGACATGTTATTAATAACATTATGACTGGATAAGCATTTTTGCAGCTACAGCCAAGTAATTTGTTTTTATACAGCATTTTCTCTGAGTTTAAAATTCAGTTTTGGTCAGCCTTATGTGTGTGTTTTTGTGGGTGTTTCACTTCTATTCTTAAAGCAAAACTCAACTATTAAAATAAAATCTGGAGTATTTTGAATAGTTTTATTGCCACAACTATAAAACTTCAGTAAATATCCCTTTGAAAGTAAACATGCACTAAACACTGAGTAATGTGAGCATATGAAAAAGAAATCAAACAGGTGACACAAATTATTTATTATCTAGAAATTTGGTTTTCAGAATCATATGTGATAAAGTTACACTAAATTCTTTCCATTGAGGTTCAAATAATTTCATTACAGAATTACTATACTTGTCTTTCTTCTCTTACATTAAGAAAAAAAACCAAACCCACAAACCACTTTGATATGATTTTCCAAATATTCATTGGTGTATAACTTGAAATTGCAGGTGAGGTTTATTATTTTATTTTTGTAATTCTGATGAATATAATTCAGATATGATTAATATAATATTGAAATTTCTCATATGAAATTGTTCAGTGGAAAGAAAATTTTCAGGATCTGCTTTTGTTTATTCATAAAATGTTAACAAGGCAAGCAGACAAATATAAATATTTAATGACGTTTTAAGGCTATTTTCTTTCTGGAAGCTGAAAAGATGTCTATAGTTGATTCCTAGTCACTAAGAAGGCATAAACACTGTTGTGGGTTTACCAGGGTTAATTTTTTTCAAACTCCCCCCTCTACACAATTACTATAAGTTGAGAGAGGTTTTATACAGACAAAACAGAGGCTTGACATAAGGGAATAATACTAAGATTTATTACTAACAAGATAAAGACTATGGAATAATATATACTACAACAGTTCTAACTAAACTCGCTTATCTTATGAAAAGGAAGTTAAATTATTAGTATATAATTTGGTTGAGTTCAAGTTCTGCAGTTTTCACTCCCTTGCCCTGGGAAGGGAAGGGACAGGGTGAAGGCCTTCGCTATGGGCCTGGGCATTTGGCTGGGTGCCAGGTCCAAACCATCATGAGTATCTACAAAAGTATTTCTCCCTACTTGTATCAGTCCAGGGGGAGAAAGGTTCTTCTTTTGAAGCAATTCAGTATTCGGCCGGTAAATACCGTCACAGGTATTTACAAAAGTATCTCTCTCCCCACTGTGTCAGTCCAGGAGGAGAGGGTTTCTTCTTTC
>VYXB01010825.1:252495-270456 GCA_013397135.1 Pachyramphus minor
CTTAAGCCACAGCTACAGAGTCCTTCCTCTGCTGTGTGGAGGTCCCTTCCTGCAGAAGACAGTCTTAAATAGACCTCTCCTTGTAAGTCTGCCCAGGACAACAGTTCTTCTGCTCTCTGTTGTCCTTTATGGTCACCAATGAGCTGCAGGGGGTCTTTTGCACCCCAGTAATCTCTTACAGGCAGCAGGGGGTTTGCAACTTTCAGTCTTTCCCCTGCTGGAGGGAGAGGGGGGAGAAGAAAGCTCCCTCCGCGCTTCTCTACTCTCTTGTGCCAGACTGACCTTGGAGTAGGTTCTGTTATCTCAAGTCCTCCTCTGCTCTCCGCCAGGCTGGAATTCTTTCTGCAGCAAGTTTCAGGTGGGCAGCTTCTGTCTGGAGCTTTTCTCCACTCCGTTACACGTCCCGGCCGGGGAAAACTTCAGTGCCATGCCTGCCCCCGGCCCAAGGCCGGTGGAGAGGAGCCTGGCCCCCCAACTTGGGGGCTGCTACCTCCCTCCTCACAGGGCTGCTTAATTTCTTTTGCCCAATCACACCTTCTCTTACGTTTTCTTAAACATGTCATTAGCAGAGGCATTACTAAAACTTTTGATTGGCTTTGCTCCGGAAATCCATCTGGGCCTGACCACTTCAGTTTGGGGGGGACTGGTAAACCCACAACAAATACAAACACTTTTCAAAAGATATTTTAAAAGTTCTTTTGCTGAGAAATATGCTTAACTATTTAAACTTTTTTTTTTTACTACTGAGTAGCTTTCAATATAGGAAATATTCCTGTTAAACTTTGCTGTCCCTATACCAATCAATAACAATTAATGTTCACAAAAAATAAAATAAAGACCTGTAATTTAGACAGTATATTGAAAGCTGGTGGGGTTTTTTTGAACAGTAGTGAAATTCTTGCATTGAAAAATCATGTTAGCCTCGAAAGTGAAATTCAAATAAATTAGAAATTTATTTGGAAGGATGTATATTCAAAAAATTACTTCACAGAGCATTTTTTTAGGTATATCTCAAAATTTCATAGTAAATGAAATTAATGAAACTTAAGTTACAATAGAGTGTTCTGATAGGCTTTCACCTAGTTTTCTGAAAGATATTAAGCCTTCTGTACATCTATGAGGATGTTTCAGTGTCTACAGTCATCAGAATTTGCTTTGGAAAACCATATTGACAAGTGTAATCTTAAGTTAGAACACCTCTGTTCTGTTAAATTCAAAGAGAACTTAGGTTGATTAGATCAAATGCAAACACCTAAGTGTAGACATCCAAACTTAAGTGAAACATGCTTAAATAAACAAAGCCACAGCTGTGATCAAATTTGCTTCACTTGTTATAGCTACATAATAGGCCAATAAAATCACAGCACAGTTTTGGTTGGAAGACAAGTCACCCAGTTTGGATAGCTGATGGACAACTTATTTCAGGCCACAGGGGCTGTGTTCAATTGACTTATGAGTATCTCCAAGGACTGAGGCTTTACAGTCTCTCTAGGCATTCTCTTCCAGTGTTTGCCTTCATTCTCTTTATTATGTAATTTAAATTTACCATGTGCACCCCAGAGAAGATTCTATCTCTGTTGTGTTATACCTTCACTTTATGTATCTGCAGACAAAAGTGAGATAGTCCACACTCCCATCCTTTGGTTTTCAGGCTTTGGCAGACAGACAGCCTTTTCTTTTACGGTACATGCTTCAGCCTCCCAGCAACCTTGGAAGTCTTTCCTTGGACTCAAGTCAGTATGGTATTTTCTTTGCTATGCTAGGGAACTCCATACTAGACAAAGTACTATAGGGACAATTTTAGTGTGTCAAACAGAGGGAAAGCATTCCTCTGCCTGGTTGGAGATGGTCTTGGTAATACAGCCAGGATGTTGTTGTCATTCTTTACCAGACGGGCACACTGCTGTATCACATCCAACTTGACCACTAGGATCCTCCATACCATTTAAACTCCCAGTTGATCCTAAACTTGCACAGGATCTTCTGCTCTAGCTGGATTGCTATAAGTCTTTGGGCCTGATCGTGTTCATCCAAGAATATGTAAAGAGTATTCAGAAATCACTGAGCACTCTATCAACGATTTTTAAACTGTCTTGGAAGTTTGTAGAGATGCTAGTCAATGGACCTGCTCCCAGTTTTCAAGAAGGGCAAGAAGGAGGACCCTGGAAACTACAAGCCTGTCAGTCTCACTCCAATGCCTGGTAAAATCATGGAGAAGGTTATTCTCAGAGATATTGAAAAACACCTGAAAGACAATGCTGTCATTAGTCACAGGACATCCTCATTTTTTCATATTTTGTCTTTTGAGGAGCAGCTGAGGGAGGTGGGGTTGTTTAGCCTGGAGAAAAGGAGGCTCAATGGGGATCTTATAATTTTCAACCACCAGAAAGGAAGTTATATTAAGGTGGGGGTCAGTCTCTTTTCTAAAGTAACAGACAACAGGATGAGACGAAACAATCTCAAGCTGTGGAACATATTGGGTGAATTTTCTTCATGGAAAGGGTAATCAAGCATTGGAACAGGGTGCCCAGGGAAGGGGATGAGTCACCCTCTCTGGAGGTATTTAAAAAACATGTAGATGTGCTGCTTGCGAACACCATTTAGTGGGATTTGGCAGTGTTAGGTTTACAGTTGGACTCAATGATCTTAAATGTCTTTTCCAGCCTAAATGATTCTATGATTCTATGGATCTTTTCTAAAATTACGGAGGCAATGGTTTCCTGCCAATAGGAATACCTAGGGGTAGCTTTGGTCTCATGACCACTGGATGAAATTTACAAATAATATACATAGGGGAGACTAGGGCCTACATTTTTCCTACATGTTAAATAACATGTTAAATAACCTAATTACACAGTACGATAGATACCTCTTTTCTTTACATTCCTTTTTACAAATGTATCCTGAAGTATGTTAACCACAGTGAAAAAGTTTAACTATTAAGACTGATTTCAATTTACTGAATTACTAATTTGGCAATCAAAACACTGTCCCAGGATATTTGAGTCTGAAATTTTTCATCCTGATGTGGAAACTGAGGACTTCCTGAAAATGCTTTCAGTTGTGAAAAATAAAATGAGTTCTGTAAAAAGATGCATCTGAATAAATTGCTTATTATTCCAAATGCATTAGAAAGTTCTAGTAATAATATTACAAAAAGCCCATCAGACCAGGAGCTGCTGAGGTGTTCCCAGGCTGGAATTTGGATGCTTAGATTCAATTTCAGTACCATATTATGTAAATAAAATATGCACAGGTCTAGCTACATATCCTCTAGGGAATAGAGGCCATTAATGGTTCCACTAAAAATTAAGGGAAAGCAGCAAAATTGAAAGTGATAAATATATTCACACCATATGTTTTAGCAATCTAATTTTACATGCCTGTGTCAGCAGCCTAAACTCTGTTCAGTTGCTTGAAAACACTTTCTGGAGGAGTCTTTATGTAGGCTGTTTCTTATGATTATATATGCTCTAACTTCAGTACTTATATGCAGAATCTTTTTTTTTTGCTATAAAAAGAGATAAATGGCACAGACAGGAATAGATGAAGGTTTTCAGGCTGACTCTTTCTAGTTCCCTACTCACTGGGCTCTATTGTCATTTCAGCTTCTTTTCATCTACATCAAGACCATGTTTTTTTCTTGCATTTCTGTAAGAACAAGAGGACCTTTGTTGAACAAAAGAGCTCTGTAAGTGATGGCAACTATTTACTGAAAAGGAAGTAACTAGAAACACATATCTGGTTTTCTGGCATTTCGTGCCCTCCTTGTCCTCACCCAGCCTGACCCGATGAAGGTTTTCAGGAATGGATGTGGTCTGGCAGGAACAAGGACAGGGATAGGAGTAGGAGCAGAGGCAGCATTTGGGGGTTGGGGCTAGTTGCTCCCCATTCCACAGCACTCTCTCTAACGACTGTCCTCCTCCTGACAGAAGCTGATTCTCACTTGGGGGCAGTGGCCTGAAAAAACCTAGGAGAGGAGGGGTAAACCAGCCCTTGGCTGAGGCCACAAAGTCTAGGAGAGGCCCATCCACCGTGGGTATCCTGATCCTCCCAGCAGCCATAGGAGTCAGGGTGATACAGATTCAGTGCAAAACCAAGGAGAGGAGATAGATACTAGGAAGTTTTCATTTATTAGAAATCGACTTTATTATTATAAGTGCTTTTCTGTCTTAAATAGGCAATTCTAACTTGCAGAGATTCTCGACTCTATATAGACTGTGTGGCTCTTTTAGCCAAAAAACCAAAAGGACTTTCACTTGCTCCTGTTGTGGATGAGATTCCAATACGCACCATCTAAACCATGGACTCAGGTCTAGGCAGCTAAATTTATGTACTTCTGTGCAGGCTGTCTAAGGTGTCTAAGCTCCCATTACAATCAAATCAGTTAGGGACAAGAAGTCAATTGCCTATAAATGGTGCATCCAAGGCATCTGAGACATCCACATGCACTTGGCAGACACAACACAGAACTACCCAGGACTTCCTGAGACAGCAGTTAAATTCAGTTGAGATGTGAGGGATATTACATGGCAAAAGATGCCTGCAGAAAATTCCAACACACCTCAGGAAACTATCTCACTGTGATCAATAGTGGAATTTTGAGAGTGATCTGCTCACATTTAATTATACACCTACATTGATTAGTTGAACCTCATTCCTTATGTAGGGCAACACAGATTATTGTAACTATATATATGTGTATTTCCAAAGATTTTGCTAGGGTTGAAGTAGATCTTTAGATGAAAATGTGGGATTTTTCTTTTCCGTATATACTGCATGTCAGTTGGCAATGGAGAAAATATCGTCTAACATTTGCATGCAAATGTGGAAAACTTTAAAAGTAAAGAAAAAGTAGTTTAATTGTTATTGGAAGTAATGAATGTTAAAAGCCAACATATATGAACATATGGGAAACCCAAACCGGAGACAAAAAAAGAAAAGGATTTAATTATATTGTACAAAATTATGTGAGCCTTAAGAACTACATATTATATGGCAGAGTGACACATGCATATATATGTACTACAACTCTGTCTGGCCAAAGGCTGCAAGACCCAGAGAGCTAATAAATGTCTTCTGTCTTTACAGATTCAAATTCTTAAATTATGGTTCTCTTCATCCAAATTTTTTTCCCTAATCAGAGTTAGAAACCTGCAACATAACACTGAAAATTACCCAATGGTTAGGATGCATCATTTCCTTAATGGACTTATGGTGGCTGAATCAGTTGAAGCATTAATAAAGCTATTTTGCACAGAGAAGAGAAAAAAGATTTGATCTTATATTAATTTGGTTTCACCAATTTTTGCCTTTTTTCTGTCAAACACAAACAAAAAAAATGCTTTTTGAAAGAATTCTAAGTAAAAAATTGTGTCAACAACAACAAAAAAAATCAGTGTTTGCTTCTATGTGATCAAGGAGTTGAGGAGACAAAAAGGTTTTAAAAAAAATATTTCTTAACAGGTTTGTTTTTTTCTTCAGGATTCTTTCTTTCTTAGAACCCAAACTAGAGAGATAAATATGTCTTTGACCTTATCCTTAAAAACTGATAATAATTACTAATTTCAAACCAAAACCCATCATAAATGTGCCCAAAATGTTTTACACTAAATTAGAGAACATGGTATAAAGACACACAGGAATGTGAGATGTCTAATTAGCAAAAGAAAAAAAATTCTAAACCATTTTTAATATCCTAGGATTTTCAAAATTTCTTTTCTCTGGAAGAGAAAGATGCTGTATCTGCACCCAACAACACTACAAAAGTTTTGCATGCTCACATTGATAATAGCATCAGTGCAATTTATAAGACAACGTGCCAATGACAACAATATTCAGAGGATATCCTCATAGAGAGGATAAAATTAATTCTATATAAAAAGAATAAAAAGAGAGGCTGTGTTTGTACTATTTGAGGATTTATTCATCAGGTTCTTTCACACTAATTACAATTATGCTTTTTAGTTCATGAATACTTTTCTATGGAAGTACTGATTGTTGTTATCTCTAAAGATAAATGGACAAGCAGAAATATAACTACTACAAATACAGATGAAAATAGCTTTTTTTTTTATTGCCTTGCATGAGATGATCTGCATATTGACAAAGCTGCATATTAGTAAAATATGAAAAATAAAATATAAATATACTGTGTTGGCACTGTATACATAGCTGTGTTTAGAAACAGAGTCAGTTGTCTGAATCCAGTGTAATTGATTTAGTTCTATTAATTCAGCTGTGTTCGTTCATTATACCAAAGGAACATCCAAAACTGTGCTGACCTTCACGGCTGCACAACAATCTTGGACTACTGGGGAGTTTTGCAGAATTGAGGCAAAACATGAGAGAGAGAATGAGAGCAGGGTGGCTGGTCTACCTTCCATTTTCTGTTTGAATGCAATGTCTATGAGGCATTGAGGAGAATATACGGTTGTCATGCAAAAGAGATGTGTTAAATTTAATATCAGGAAACTCTCCCTTGCCTACAAGTATCTACATACCTCAGCATGTTCTGCCTGTGTTCCTTCTGCCTCCCAGAATGTGATGAGTTTCTCTAATGGGTCCTGTAAAGTCCCACACAAATGCTTCAGATACTGTAAGGGTCAGAAATAACTAGGTGATTCAGTCAGCTTATGATGGCAAGAAGGTTTAGGCAAAATTAAATTATTAAGTTTACACAACTGATTCTGTCTGCTCTTAAGAGACATTATGTTATGGGATTCATTTGCCTGAACAGCAGTGTGCCTAGAGTTTTTCTGGGCTATTCCACCTGGCTTCCAACTGTCTCTCCAAAACAGCACAAGCTTGCTGTCATTCTGAACCATACCTGCCAGACTGCCCAGATGTTTAGATATCCTAAAACACAGCAGATGGCAGTAAATGTCTACATGTAGGCAAACAAATTGAATGTCTCTAGTGCAATCAGTGGTTGGGGCCTTAATGTCATCGAAGGCATCATATCTCCATTACCTTCAAGAAGCTGGCAAATCTTGCAGAGGACCTCACACAGTAGGGATATGCACATCTCTTTCAGATCAACATCTACATATCAGCCAGAAATATCCTAAGCATTCCTGGAAGGCATTAAGTACCTGTGTTTAGGTGAATGAATCAGTGGTTGGGTGTAGAGAGCTATTCAGCTAAATGATGTGCATACATTTTTTCATCTGAAAGATCTGTACTTTCATTGGCTTTGTTAAGTAGAAACTTGATACAGTGGTCCAACTGCAGCCTATGGAGATGGGTAAATATTTCACTGCAGCCTGTGGAGACTACCATACACAGATATCTTCACTACAGCCCATGCAAGACCCATGCTGAAACAAATTCATCCTAAAGGAATGTATGCCATGTAGGGGACACAAAATAGAATTAGGAAAAAGTGGGAGGAGGAAGGAGCTGCAGAGAAGAACACTTAGGTGCTGACCATAGCCACCTGTTCCACACCATCCCAGTCTCACTTGAGGCAAGGATATAGGGAAACAGGGAGAAAAGAACTGAATTTGAGCCTGGTGCAGACCATGGTGGAGCAGCTGTGCCCTGCAGTCCCTGGAAGACAATGGGGGTCCAGAGATTCACCTACCACCCATGGAGAAGCCCATTCTGGAATGGGTGGATATCTGAAGGAGGTTGTGACCCCCTGGGAGGTCCAAGATGGAGCAGGGTCCTGCCAGAGACCTGCATCCCATGGAAAGGGAAGCCCATGATGGAGCTGTTTTTTTCCTGGGTAGGTCTGTGGCCCTGTGGGGGGCCCATGTTGGTACAGCTCATTCTTGAAGGACTGCACCCCATGGAGGTGTGACCCACAGGAGAGCAGTTTGGGAACAACTGTTGCCCGAGGGATGGACTCATATCAGAGAGGTCTGTGGAGGACTGTTTCCCATGTGAGGGACCCCATGGGAGCAGGCAAAGGACTCCTGTCTCTGAGCAGTGGCAGGAAAAACAACTGACCATAACTCCCATTCGCTGCCCTCCTGCACCGCCAGGGGGGAGGAGGCAGAGTTTGGAAGGAAGAAGGGGTGGGAAGAAGGTGTTTTTAAGATTATTTCACTTCTCACTCTTTTACTCTGATCCTGTAAGAAATAAATTTAAGTAATATCCCCACTTTGAGTTTGTTATGCCCACGATGGTGATCAGCAAGTGACCTCTCCTAGCTCTTATCTCAGTTCATGAATCCTTGGCTGTTTTTTTCTCTCCTCTGTCCAGTAGCAGAGGGGAGTGAGAGAGCAGCTTTAGTGGGTACCTGGTGGCCATCCAGGGTCAACCCACTACACCCCACAAGGCCCTCCCCACCTCTACCTCCCTGGTTAGGAAGGAAAATTGTAAAGAAAAGGTAAAATTCATGGGTTCAGATAGGAACAGTTTAATACTTGAAACATCATCATCATTATCATCCTGAAAAGGAGAGAGAGTAACAAAACCCAAGAGAAACAAGTGATGCACAATATAGTTGCTCACCACCTGCTGACTAATGCCCAGCCTGTCCCTGAGCAGTTATCAACGCCTACTGGAAAACTTCTGCCAGTTTGTATATTGGGCATGATGTTATACAGTATGGAATATCCTTTTGAACAGTTCGGGTCAGCTGCCCTGGCTATGCTCCTTCACAACCCTTTGTGCATCTCCTCACTGGCAGAGCATGAGACACTGAAAAGTTCTTGACTTAGGGGAAGCACTACTTAGCAACAACCAAAACATCGGTGTGTTATCAATATTATTGTCATACTAAGTGCAAGAAACACAACACTGTACCAGCTACTAAGAAGAGAATTAACTCTCTTCCATTTGAAATGAGGAAAGTATGGGTCTGACAGCCAGCCAAGGTCACTACCCATAAGAATTTTGAAATTTTTTTGTTCAACTATCTTGAATATTAGAGTATCTCAGATTGCAATTGCAACAAATAAAGTCCTCAATCTCCTTTGATTGTATTAGACACTTTGATAATGCAGTTCACTTGTAGAGATGCACATTTTAACGCCTAAAATTTAGGCATCTACAGCATGCAAATGAATTTTACCCCATACAACTGACAATGGAGAGATATAATAGCATATGATCTTCCTTGAAATCTTCCTTGGCTAATGAAATCTAGCCAAGAGAATGGATGTTACTGTTTGAAGATGTCAAATAAAATCTTTAGAAATTGAATACTTGTTTTGTAATGCATCATGAAGTGACTAGAATCTCCAAATAAATCTTGCTGAATAAAATCCTACTAAAGAACTTTAGTTAGATAAAAAATAAGATGCAAATGTGGATACCATGATTACATGGTCAGAGGAAACAGACTTTTTAAACTGTGCAAGAAAAAAAAAAAAAGGATGAATTCTTGTTCTTATTCCTTTTACCTAGAAGAAAAATAAAGTACTGCCAATATTAAAATTTTTTTTCCTCTTTTTTCTTTCTGCAAAGCATTGTCAGGGTAACTGTGCTGTAATATGCTTTAGCCCTGGTCTGCCATGAAAAGAAAGTGTTCTTTTAGGACACTATCTCTGCTTTTGACACGCAGAACAGGTTCAGAAATCAAATGTCATTATTTTAATACTGTATGTCAGTATTTTAAGAAAGCTGTAAAAAATTAAACAGAGTTGAGAGGGTCTAAGAAGCATTATCTACTTATCAAAATGAAGATTTTGATATCTTCTATAGAATATTTAGACAATCTATTTATAGGAGGTAGGATAGACCTTTGTAAAAGGAGGTTCCTGTTGAAGGTGGAAGGATCTTTTTTTAATTATCAGGGAAAGTATTATAAAATCTAATGATATCCAACTGAAATAAACAGCGCTTTTACTAGAATGTACGTCTTTCATAGTGAAAGTAATTAATGCTGGAATAGATATTCCAAAGATAAGGGAATTTTTCCATAACTTAAAATCTTTAAAATAATATTGGATATTGTTCTGATATGCTTTAGTTTAACAACAAATTAGTAGCTAGGTAGATATCAAATTAGTATAAACTGTTACTTTGAAAGTCCTCAATTTTTCCAGTCTTGAATGAGCTTTATTTAAGAACCACTGAAACCAGTCTTGCCAGTGATTTTCAAACTCCCCTGTCTTGTCTCCAGTAGAAGTATTCCTTTTACATGTTACAATGCAATAAAAAAGGATTTGTGAAAGAACAATTCTGTGGAAATATTCAAAACCATTTTTTGCAGGATCCAATGATTATTGGAAATTACTGATGAGCAGCTTACTTGTTTTTTATTATCTGTATCTGTTTACAACTGTATTTGATCTGGAGAATTCCTTCTGGTTTATTCTGCTGATTTTATTTTTTTCCTTCTCAAAAAAAATTCAGCATTTTGTACTTCAGAAGTTAATTTTAACCTTTTTCTTGCCACTTCATTTTCTGGATTAACTATGCTGACTTCGAAGACCCTTTGAATGTGAAGCAGTGAAGCACCAACAGACTTGGCACACTGCAGCATAGATCTTTATCTGAGGAGCTGCTTCAGGTCCAGACCTGCTTCAGATTGTAGAAAGAGAGAAAACAGATAAAAAACTGTGCAAGCAATTGAAAGTCTTATGCTCAACAGTGACAGTAGAAGCCTCAAGCTCAGTATTTTTACCCAGTTAGAAGATGATGTCTCTATGTCGTGCACTAAGTTTACCTTTTTTGTTTTTCTTTATGGTTAGGAAGTCATAGAAATAATACCCCATTAAAAGATAGGAAGCAGTTAGCATTTCAAAGACTCCATCTCTGAAAATATAATGAAGTCTTTTATGTCTCAAATTTTAAAGCTTTTTACTGCCATCACTAAAACAAGAAACAGATTTACTTAGAATATGAGATTAAAATAGATTCCAGGCATTCCTAAACTGGCTACAGTAGTCAAACACCTAACATTACAATTCCTATAACTTGATCTTGCTCTGAGGCACAATGTAGTATAAACACTCCAAAAAATAAAAAAAACCCCTGTATTTATTGAAACTGTCAGACATATTTTTAGATCAATGACCATTCTGCCCACTCCATTACTTTTCTCAAGTAATAAAATTAAAACATCTCTGAAGGTTTAGACCAAGAACCAATTCCAGGCTTCCCCATGATGGGATGTATCCTGCTTATATACCAAATCCATGATAGAGCAAGAGCCAGATGCACACCACCTTCCAGTTATGCAACAGACAACAGGGTACCCATGGAAGAAAACTTGTGGCAGCATGAAAAGGACTGCTGTAACACTACAGAACTTTTGCTCCTTTTGGATACAGCTTTTAACAACAATATCATGAAGACTCTTAACTGTGCTTAGGTAGAATCAACAGAATTTTTACTACGGAATTAACTAGAACCTAATTTGAATTCAGAAGCTGTGACTAAATTTCTCAATAGAGAAAAAGGCTTTAAGGTCAATTGGTAAAGCCAGGTTGGAATCCATACTGCTGAAGATTTATGTTGGAATGGTCAAAATGGAGAGGCCCAATTAAGCAGAGTGGGCAGCCAAGCTCCAGAGCTTTTTGGTATTTTTTCATGTAGTAGTGTGGATGTACCAATTGTATCTTTGTTCAGTTTGAACTATCCTGAAAATTCAAAATACAGATAAGGTGCAAGTTTGTTCAAAAAGAGACTTTCTGTCAGAAAATAAAGGCAGCAGTGTAGTATAGCTGTACAGTAAAAACTGAATTGTTGTTAATTCTGCTATTGAATGTATTTCCTGAGGCAAACCAATTAACTTCTCTAAGTATGAGTGTATCATTCATAATGAGGGTTACAGAGTTTTCTAGGGTGTTTTTAAAGTTAACAGAAGGATGGGGCTGCATGAATGAGAAGTCTTGTTATTACTCCTTACAAATGGTGAGCGTGAATCTTATTTAGAAACTTCATTGTGATTGATAGTTGCTACTGTAACATAAGTCAGACCTTTTCACTATTCTAATAGAATAAGAAAATATACTCTTTATCTCACTATAACCTAGCTGTATTAACAGAATTTAGTAGAAAAATTCTAATCCAAAACTAAGCTAAACAAAAACATAAGCCTGATGCAAGATCATTCATGAAGGAATAGGCTTTTAGGATGGTTTTAACTTGTATTCTTCTGTGAGTGTCAGCCACAACATGTCCAGATTAACTGCGTATTTCAGCTACAGCAAACTGCAAATTTGTACTCTAAATAACTGCCAATATTTTTTTTTTTGAGGACTGGTCCTTGTTATATTGAACCAGATTCCCCCATTTGGAAAGAATATGGAAGTTTGTAATAAATTAATAGGAAAATCAAAGAAACTATTTTTTATCTTTAATAGAACTAATTTTACTTGTATTATAATGTATAGAGGCAGAGGATGGGATCCAATATATTAAACTAAGGCATTAAATTTATTTTTAAATTTTAGACTCCCTTTTTCCCCAACTGAAGAAGTTTCAGATGATATCAAAGGGTAGAAGAAGGTGGTTGTCTTTGAAAGTTTTCTAGGGAAGATTCATTTTAGCAAAGCCTAAGCAAATAGCTGTAGTCTTTTTGTTTTGGTTTAGTTTTTTTAAGGCATCTATTTCCATTCACTGACTAATCTGCATCCACACAAACCTTTTACACTGTCAAAGAGCTCTATGGGAATAAATGCCATCTTCTGCCAACACTATGAGTTGGAGTTCCATTTAGGGCTTCATTTCCATGTGCTACTTAGAGGAAGTGATGTATTGCAGGGTTTTCCAGTGCATGCTTTCATATTGACAGGAACCAAACCTGGTTAGTTATATATAAGGGTGTGTAAAGTGTGAGAGTGTTTCAGATCATCTGATCGACTACCTTGTCAAATTGGGATGATAAAGAAAGGGAGGAGGCAACAACCAAAACATAGTCTGTCCTATCTTTTTAGTTTGTTCTTAAATCTATCTCTGTGTAATCTCCCTCTCTATTCAATGTGTGTGAGTATTGCAAGGACTCAATTCCAGCTACTGCTCTGACCAAAGTTAGTGGATTCAGTGCCAGCTTCTGGAGCCACACTAGGGGTGTAGGTGTTCCCAACCTGTAGTGCCAGCAACCACAGTGAGTGAGTACCTCATTGTCAGGTACAAGAGTAAGTGGGGTCTCAGTCCAAGACACTGGGGCGGGAAAGGTGTGAACACTGAAAACCAACACTTGCAAAAGCCAGTGTTCCATTAATACTCAATTAGCTACTATGCCAATTGTGAGGTCATAGGCAGATGAAAATGACAGTGGCTTGCTGCTATCCCATCACCCACTCAGCAATATATGACACCAGAAAAAGCCGAAGAACTCTGTTTCCAGCTCCTGCCTTGATAGCTACTCAGCCAACAGTGGCATCACAAAAACCTGCAAAAGTCAGGTATTCATTAATATCTAAGCAGCTAGTTAGTCACCAGTGATATCACAAGGAGCTATCAAAGACAAAAAATTAAAAGAACAGTAGTTCTAAAAAAAGAATAAATATTAAATTTATGTTGATATTAAAAATTGAATAAAAATAAAGAAGCTTACAAAAAAGTAGGAAAAATCCATGAAAACATAGGAATTTTGAAGTCAACTTGATATCTACCAAGGAAATTATATTTTATGATTTTACTAGCAACTAAAATCTAGAAAGTAAATATGTTTAGAAAAAGAAACATATTTAAATAAAAATATTATTAAAAATAAACATGTATTTTAGGAAAATAAGAAGTTGAAACCAGAAAGTATCAGAATATTAACAGCACTTGAGAAGACTTGCAAACATGCATTAAGAAAATTTCTTTTACAGCTGTGTTGTTATGGGAATCGGACAGAAGTATCTCCAAAGCAGATTCACTCTTGTTATTTGTTAAAAAGTAATAGAAGCCCTGGAGTGAAGTCCAGATGAACAGAAAACAATACTTCTCTTTACCAATTACAGGAATTCTTTTGGGAAGGTGACTTGTCACATATATTTCTGCAATTAATAAGAACCTACCGACTTGTCAGAACAGTAAAGCAGACCACAGATTTCTTCACGTGTTTAACTATTCTTTTGTGGAAATAACTATTTACACCCTGTTGCATTGTGTACAACACTCAGGTTGGTTCACATTTTTCATGAGGTATGTTACCTATGCTGCTGTAGTTCAAGTAGACAATATTTTGATGAGGGGAAGAAAAGATTTAAAGAACTAAAACTGTTAGAGTAAAGGTAAGTAAACAAGAATGCAGTTTATTTTGAGAAGATAAATTGGGAAAACATTTAATACAATGGAACAATTAGGTAGGAAAACTCAAGTATCTGGGGCATCAGTCTACATGTAGCCAGAACTAAAGGTTTGCTCTCCGCTACATAAAAAGAAAAGCCTTCCTCAGCTACTTTTTCTGAAGGTCTGTGGGAATTTGGTAAGCCAGTCTGGATGTGAGTACATGAAAATTATGCATTTTTTTTCTCAGTCCTGGTACCTATACATCATCGAGTTGAAAGCAATTTGCTGTGTTATGCATCAGCTTATGTTATGTCGTTTGTACTGAAATGCCACATGAAAAAAGATTTGTCACACTCTTTCCCTGAATGATCATCTTTCTGTGCTAGCCAGTCATCACTTTTTTGAGGGCAATCTTTATTCAATAAAAGATGTCTGATTTCTTTTAAACAAGAGAAAAAGTCTGTTTTCAGATATTATTCTCTTAAATTTATGTTAATTTTTCTATTTCCTAAAACATAAATCCACCACAATGTATAATAGTCATCAATCTCAGCTATCTACAGGAAGAAACCCCATCTTCATCCACTCTGTATTAAATTTTTATATGGATAAAGGTCTTTTGAATGTCAACTTCTGAATATGGCACTGCTGTTTTAAATTAGTGTTATGTCTTTTGTTAATTAAATGTATTCCCAATATTATGGTGGAATCACAGTTTCCAAATCCTGCTAGGCACATTTTTTATCTTTTTCAGATCACTGGTGTTTACAGGTGTGATCATACAAAGTTAAACCCTTATTACTAGTTCTTTGCATATAAAATGAAATGCATTATAAACCAACATTCAATAAAGTTGGTCTCTTCTTCTTTTAAAAAGGTTTTATTACATTTAAATAACGCTTTAATCTAGTGATCTGTATTTACAAACAGATGTCAAAGTTGCACATGCATAGCTTACTGACACCACTCTTGTTTTTAAAAAAAGGTTCAGACATGATAGAACTTATCTTAATATGACTGCTTTACTCTTTGACTTTGATATTGTTTTAATGACTATACTTAGTCAATCTAGTAGGAAATGGTTTTACATGTTTCTTTTTTTAAAATTTCACTATTCTCTTTTCTCAGCATAACACAGAGGTTCTTTCCTATGCCCTGTATGAAATTAAGAAATTGCAATTTTGTCTTCCCGTTGTCATTCAAAATCACATAAATATATTAGAGTCAGTTTTTGGAAGCCATTTTGCAACACGTGAATGAGAAGAAGATGGTTGGGAATAGCCAGCATGGATTCACTATCATGCACAACATGCCTGATTTCCATCTGTGATGAAGTGACTAGATGAGTGCATGAGGGAAGAGCAAAACAATTTTTCTTTCTTAAATTTCACAAGGCTTTTGGCATGGTCTCCCACAACATCCTTGCATCCAGTTTGTATCATCCAGATACCATATGAGTAAAAAATTCCCTATATCATCGGGTTCAAAGGGTAGAGGTTACTGGGGGCTGGTTAAAAATGGAGTTTCTTGATAGTCTATATTGGCACATATTCTGTTTAGTTCTTTTTTATGAAGGGACTGGAAGAGAAGGCAGGAAACACTGTCATCAGATTTGTGGTTGATGACAGTCTGGAAGTGCAGCTGCTATAGGGGGACCTAGACAAAGGAAAGGGCCCTGGGAACATGAATAGAATAGAATAGAATAGAATAGAATAGAATAGAATCAGATGGGTTGGAAAGGACCTCTGAGATCATCAAGTCCAGCCTTTGATCGACCTCCGCTGTTATTAGACTATGCACAGAGTGCCACATCCAGTCTCTTCTTGAATACTTCCAGGGACAGTGAATGCACCACCTCCCCGGACTGGCCATTCCAGTGCCTGACCACCCTCTCTGTAAAGAATTTCTTCCTAATATCTAATCTAAACCTCCCCTGGCAGAGCCTGAGACTGCACCCTCTTGTCTTACTTCTGGTTGTCGGGGAGAAGAGACCAACCCTCACCTGGCTACAACCTCCTTTCAGGTAGTTGTAGAGAGTGATGAGGTCTCCCCTGAGCCTTCTGTTCTCCAGGCTAAACCCCAGCTCTCTCAGCCTCTCCTTGTAGGTCTTGTGCTCCAGTCCCTTCACCAGCCTGGTCACTCTTCTCTGGACAATTTCACATTGAATATTACATTGTGAAATTCAACATGAATAAAGGCAAATGGATGAACACTGCTATTTTCATAAGGCTGGCAACTTAATGTCTGGGACTCAGATCTGCAGTAAAGTACTCAGGGGCTCCTTGGGGACAGCAGGCTCAAAGAAGGTCAGCAGTGTGTCCTGGAAGCAATGAAAGCTAGCAACATCTGGTGTTGTATTAACAGGAGCACAGCCAGTTGATCAGTGAATATCCCCTTCTACTCAGCACTCATTAGACTACATCTGCATACAGTGCCAGGATTTACAATATATGAAAAACATGATAAACTGGGCAGCTCCAGAGAAGACCAATAGAAAAGTGAGGGTTGGAGCACTTTGTGAGGAGATTTTGAGAGGGGTTTGTTCTGCCTGGGGAAGAGATAGCTTTGGGGGCAGCCAAAATCCACATTGCACATATGGATATGTTTTGCACTAATGGACCTTCATCTCGATGAGCCAGAAAGGGGAATAGGATAAGTCTGTTGGAAATGTTTGTATTTGTGTGTTCAGCATGTAGGCACTGAAGACAATAAAGTAGTTCCAGTCTGCATGTGAGTTGTACTATGCTGATAAGATGATGGGAATCCAGTCAAGGAAATTGGTTTTGCCCATTCCTGGAGGTAAAAATCAGAGACATTTCAGAAAAGTCACTTATGTAAAACAACTTTCAGAGAAAGACAATTCACCTGACATGGATTAAAGGTGCATCAGGCCAAACTGTCCATGCATTATTTTTTTCTTAACAACTTTTCCTGATGTCTGTGACTTTGCAAGCTGTGTAGGTAAATAAGTCTGTCATGAGTCCATCTATGGCTTCTTAATCAAGAAAAAAAGCACAAAATCATTTATGTTCTCATCATTTTAGATGGAAAATTGCATTACACAAAAATATGCTTAGAAATATAAACAATTGTCATGGTAAAAAAATAATAACCACATTTTTAAAAAAATATTTTTCTTTTTTTTTCTTTGAAACTTAGAAGCAGCACATGAAAAATCAGAAGAGTAAATTGTATTTATTTGTTTAATTGCTTTATTGACTCTTGATCTCAGTGTTGTAAATTGTGATGTAGTCATCTTCTTAGAGACAAAGCCAAGAAGGGAGGTGGATTAATCTCACTCATATGTACATCAAATTCTAATAAAGTTTCTGTACAGAGACAGATCTGATAAAAAGTTGGTTAAAACTAAACAGGAAAAAATAGTTAATTTTGTAATTAAACAAACAAAAATGAAGAAAAACAAAGTGCTGCTAAAATTATTAGAAGAAATTAATCTCCATTCTTTGTTGGACACTGGGGGGAACACAGTCACCAAGGATGAGGAAACAGCTGAGATACTTAATGACTTCTTTGCCTTATTCTTCAGTAAGACCAGTTATCCTCAGGGCAACCAGACCCCTGGTAGACAGGGATGCAGAGCAGAACAGACCCCCAGTAATCCAGGAGGAGGTAGTGACCTGCTGTGACACTTGGATGCTCACAAATCTATGCGACCTGATGGGATTCATCCAAGTGTGCTGAGGCAGCTGGTGGAAGAGCTCACTAAGCCACTCTCCATCACTTATCATCAGCCCTTGCTAACTGGGGAGGTCCCAGATGACTGGAGGTTGGCCAGGGTGACACCTATCCATAGGAAGGGCTGGAAGCAGGATCCGG
>VYXB01010826.1:0-16917 GCA_013397135.1 Pachyramphus minor
AGACAGACTGGTCATCTTCCCCGCCAGCTTTCCTTTCGGCAGACTGGGACAGCCTTCTCTTGTCCATTCAAGACTTCCTTCTTGAAGCACGTCCATCCTGCCTGGACCCCTTTGTTTTCAAGGTCGAAATCTGCCCTCTGGAAGTGCAGCGTAGAGGTTTTATTGATGGCCCTCCTTGCATCCCTGAGTATTGAAAACTAACATTTCATGGTCACTGTGCCCCAGACAGCCTCCGATCGCCACATCTCCCACCAGCCCCTCTCTGTTCATGAGCAGAAGGTCTAGCAGGGCTTCACCCCTGGTAGGCTCATTTACCAGCTGGAGCAGAAATACATCTGCCCAAGCAGAAAATGATATTGAAGTTACCCTAGGTTTCAAGTGCCTTCTTCTCTGCTAATTCTATGCATTATTTATTGCCTTCTATTACATACATTAGGTATTGGGATATATCTTACTTCTCAAATTTGTTCGTATTTTGTGCATAACCTATTGACATACACTTCTGTCTCATTTGAGTGTATGTTGTGTTAAAGATGAAAACTAATTCTATTCCAGTAGAAAATCAGGGAATTGAAAATATGATTCTTGTCGTGACACACGAAGTTTGTCTCACTCTCCTATTTTAATATCAAGGGGGGGGTTACTCTGAAACAGCTTTTCAGTGTGAGTACTGATGGTGTAAAAGAAAAAAAAAGGAGTTAAAAAAAATGGAACCTAAAAATCAACCTGTAGAAAATGAGGGTGTTGTACAATGGAAATTCCTCTTAGCTCTATTTTCATATATAAGAAAATCGATTTACACAGCAGAAAAAAAAGTTATTTATCTTCCAACACTTATTTTGGGGCACTTACTCTTCTGATAAATGTACCTCAGCACGTCAGTGACATTTATTTGAGAAAAAAGCTCAAAACGCTCTCTCTTTCACTAAATGGGAGGACTTAAAATTGACTTGCTTCAGGCATACTTCTTCTTCATGTAACAGTTTTAATCACATACCTGAATAAGACACAATGTACAGTTTATTATATGTTACTTTATTATTTATTTTGAAGTACTCAAGTCAAAAAACATTTTGTCAACATTAGAAAAGGATTATTTAAGGAAAAATAATAATGATAAAAATAAATCTTGGCATGCTTCAGACATCTTATCCAGCACAGTAATATTAAATAATATTAAAAGTAATTCCTTATAATCCCTAAAATGGGTTTCTATGAAGAATTTTTAATCCAACTACAGAAGAAATTTATAGGATATCATGAACCAGGGAAATCATCATTTGACTTCTCAGACAATTGTAAGTCCTCTCTAACGTATGTATTTTCTCAGCAATTACACAATCTCAGCCATCTGTGAGTGCTCTTCCACAACTCAGAAGAACTAAAGAGGGCTCCCTTACCATAACTTTAATTTTACAAAATGGGAAATGTGATCACTTAAGTATATTCATAATATTGAAATAATGCAAGAAGCAGGTGTTTTCCAACAAGAACTCAGTTCCCAGTTGTACTGTTCCATTAAACGGATTTCTCTACTTCTCTCTTGCCTGCCAGTGACCCAGTTCCAGAGCTGCTATATTGATTCATGTGATAGCAGGAAAAGTTTTAAAGATTGTTCAACTGTTTAATGTTTAGTTCTCAAGAAAATGGACCAGTTTTATTCAAATAATTTTAATCTGTATTACTGTTGCACTTCTATAATTTAAACATAATATGTAGCTAAGAAGGGAGCAACTAATGGTCATTGGTTTGATGAACTTTTTATGGGCTTGTAAATTGTTTCAGAAAAATAAATGTGTGCCTCCACCTACAAAAAGCTTCATATTTCTAAAACCAAAACCGCAAATGTTTTTGAAGTTGCTCAGATATTTAGTTTCTTGTTTTTCCCATCGGTTTTATTTATCTCAGAAGAGAAAAGTGCTAAAACACCATTAAGACAGACAAACTGCTCTTGCAGTCATCCTAGACAGAGAGGCAGCAGGAAATACTGGAAGTCTTACTTAAATCAAATTTTCAAGCAATTCCTAGTTAAATTTTGCAGATTCTTGTGCAGATTCTAAATCCTCGAGAGATTTAGGCAAACTAAGAGTTCTTATCTTCCATGATTTTCTCTCTATCCATATAAACATTCCTAGCCAGGGCTCATTCAATGAGGACCATGCAGCTCTTTGTAACATTAACTTCCCAGATAAAATATAGATAGAGCCTGCATTAATTTAATCTTCAGTATTATTTTAATTTTCTTTTAGAAATAGGCCTATGTGATTAACTCCTATCTAAGACTATCTAGACTTTCTGTATTTCACACAGAAAACTGCTACGAATGTGGCTGAACGAAAATAAACTGAAGCCAATATAAACTAAACCCACTTATTTCAAAGTATCTTGTTTCATGTTTTGCTTCACTTATAGCACATTTGAATTTTAAAAAAACAATTCTGCTTATGCAGGGATTTCCTTTTCCTATTTAATTTGCAACTACAATTCTACCAAAACAAATTAGGCAATTAAGTCAGGGAAGTAAGTTACTACCAGTTAAAAATTTGAAAATACCCTGTTAAGTAGTCATTTTCAAAAGTAACCTAGTGGATAGATCTTTGTTTACTACGCTTCAAAACAAATGAGCACAGATTATTAAGTACACGCATCACTTCTAAAAGGCATAACATAGATGCAGTTGCTCTCATCTTTCAAATAAGAACATGTTGGACTTGATGCCTTTCAGTATAATTTCAATTTTGAAAACCTCTCTTTTCTTCTCACAGTCATAAATACCTCTGTGGAATAGCAAATCGCAAAGCTGGATTAAAATATTAAATACAGTTTTACTGACAAAAAAATCATCTGTATAAAATAATTTATGCAAAACCAAGTAACTAGCTAGGACCAGGCCACCAATTATATGTAATTATCCTGCCTAACACTGCTTCTTTACCCTTCACTCTAGGTAATGCACTGATGCTAAAAAATGTTGAAAGACCCTGCTACAGGCTAAAAAATCTTTTGCCCTGGAGAATTTCTTTGCTTCTGCATTAAGAGTCCATTACATCATATTAGTTATAATTGAGGATCAATGCCACTCAGAGGTGCCTTGATTTTTCAACAGTTGAATACTGCTTTATTTGCAGGAAATTAACAAGAGGGGTTTGCTGGTCTGGCATTGAACAGCAAGCCATTGTTTACTTACCTAGTGTTTGATTTATCATTCAGTTTCTAATCAGAAAGTAAAAGCGTATTCTGGGGCCAGCATCACAGATCACATCATAGGAGCAGGTCTCAAATCAGCAAGACAGAGAGATGAAGTATTTGCTTACTACAGTGCACATCACTTCTTTTGAGAGCTGAGAGCATCCATGTAAAACATGGATGACAAGAAACAGAGGCATGTAGTCATCTTTTAATAGGAGTAAAAAGGATGTCATGTGAGAAGAATGGGAATTCATCTTCAATCAACACTTTCCCTCAAGCATTCTGCATGAAGAGGGTTATCTCTTTAGGTAATGTACTAGCCTAGTAGCACAGAAGGAAAAACACAAAACAGAAAAGCACTGTTGCTAGAAGGACAAGACATTCCAAAACAGCAAGGAGATGCTTGTTGTAATCCACTCTCTTTCCCTTGAATTTCTGCCACAGGGACCTCAAACACTGTGTCTCTGAGGAGGAAGAGATGCCAACTGTGCTCTTCCTAAGCAGCCCTTAGCTGTTAATTCATTAAGTGTCAATGAAAGGCCGCCTGTTCCCCACGTCCCCCAGGCTGGCTGGCTGCAGCAGTGGGTGGTGACTAGTGGGATGATGTAACCCTAAGTGGCTGTCGGCAGTAGGTCATGGTTCATCTGCTTCCACTAAGGAATTACAGCTGTGCAATCTACAGTCTTTACTCAGGAGAACTGGCCACATGCGTGAAAGCATCCTGTAGCTGTTACTTCTATCTTCCCCAAAGAAAGCCACAGGAAAGGAGGAGATTAGAGAGAACCACAGTGGGTCACAGGTATGGCAAACATCCAGCCTCAGTGAGACAAGGTCCATTAAACAAAGAAGTCACAAAATATTAAGACATCCAGGTGAAAACTTAAGGAATATAAGTGCTGAAGCAAGCAAAATATTTGAAAATGCTGTTCAAAGTCTCCAGTCTCCCTGGTACCACTTTTTGAAGACTGGTACACTATAAAATAGAGCATAAAGCCTGCAAAAAGGGTAACATCAATCTTTCATAAGAAAGGGTTACTAATTCAGAGAAACAAGGTAACACAAAAGAAGTGGAAAAGATGCTGGAAACATAATGTTAGGAAATTGCTGGTTGGCTCCCCTCATTTTTTCTCATGACAGACATTCTAGTGAGGATCAAACAAAGGATTTTTTTCAAAACAAAAAATAAACTAAGGATTAGTCAATTAAATTTGAAAGGAAAATACTTCAAGTTTGTCCTGTAAGTGTGGTCTACCCTAGTATCAAGGATATCCCCGTGAATGCACCAAGTGAACTTAAGTCATGAAATCCCTAAGTGATCCAGTAACTACCCACGCAGCCAACTGCATCACTACAGAAATGGATTTATTTGGGACAGTTAGTTGTCCAAAACAAAGGGGACTGACTAGCCATTCTAGCCATTTTCAGAACAAAGTGTTAGACTACTTCATCCAGGAGTGTTCCATGAGAAATTCTGGATTGTATTGAAGACGTTTCCTGAAAAGTGGGAGAAGTGCATTTACATTTGTATGTTCCAATGTGGTGACTAACACCGAGGGTGAAGGAATCCCACTCTTCCTTCCAGATATCCCCTAGAGGATTCCTCTGCAGAACTGAATAAGGAGTGCAGAAATATGACAGTCATAAACCATCGGTAGGAATCCTTTCTGCAAATGCAGACACAGTTAAGTAAAACAGTCCTTTGTACATGGTTAATATGGTCAGGAGATACTTGGTAAGTAACTCTAGCCAACAAACAATGAAGGATCGTGCGTATTATGGAGTGGTCACAAAGGACCATCTGAGTGTAAAATGTGGTTCAGAGTTTCACCTCATCCTAATGAAAACAGCAAGCAACCTTGATATCATGATTGGGACAGTAACCAATCATCCTGTCTGAAAGAATTCACAAGCGATCTATCCTATGCCACGATTCCAAAAATTTAGGCTTTTTTTTAAACAAACTTTCTGCCTATAAGTGTCTGTGCAATAGCCAAGCACTAGCTAAAAAGGAGATAGTTGAAGTATGTAGCCATAATCAGACACAATACAAGACGGAAGCTTCTGGAGAACAGAAAACACAAGAAACTTACTCAAAAATATATTTCATATGCAAAATAGAAGAAAAATCTGATTTTCAATCAGTAACAAAACATTAAAAAAGGATTAGAACAGAATAGAATAATTCAGTTGGAAAGGACTGACAACGATCATCTAGTCCAAATGCCTAATAACTAGATAACTGGTGGAACACTGCCACTTTTCAACGTAAGCCATCCTTCTGAAAGGATGTTTCCACATAAATTATAAATCTGTCATGTTGGGGAAGAAGTTTCACACAAACAGACCTTCAGGTGACTTAAAGTGGAATTCTTCTGCTTATTAGAACTGAATTACATAATGACACAAATAAAGAACTGTTACTGTAGACCAACTTTAGCTGTCAGAAGGTAGAAATGGAAAAAGGACTCTGAATGTATGCAGGCCAAAAATGTAAAACAACAGCTTTCTCAGGTCAGGACAAGTAGGATGCTACAGACAGTTAAACATACAGAGAGGAGAAAGGCTTGTTTTTGTAACTCTGAATCACAGAAGATATAAAGTTGAGTAAAACACAACAGAAAAACAGATTTTAAAAATCCACTGAAAACTGGAGAAAACACAAAGATGATAGAAAATATCAAGAAGCAGAGAGCAAGAATAAAGTAGTAAATATAAGCTTGACTTAGAAAATTATTGAAGTCAATGAGATAAGATTTTTGTACAATTAATGAAGTCAATGAAAAATACACAGGATTTTTGTAGAATTATGTAAGAAGGAGGATCAACACGCTGAACAGACTGCAGTGACATTTATAAAATGTAAATCTAACTGTAAAATAAAAACAAAAACTTCTGAATACAGGTAATGTGAGGAAAGAATTGTTCAAGAAGAGTAGAAATAAAACTTAAGTATACGTTCATGTATTTAAAAATTATCTGTGAGAAAAACTATTTTGGGAAATAATTATTAAAAAACAAGATTCTAAGGAGACTGTAGAAGTCTGCCAGTCATAACTACAGTTCCACCTGGATACAGGCAAAGATCTCAGTATTATCAGAGAGTGAATTACTAGCAAGAATTGTGTCATTACAGAAAACTAACACCTCAAACATACTTTGGAAAATAAAAGACTGCTAAAAATTGTAAGGTTGGTAATTTCTAGGTGTCGTAGCCAGAAGAACTTGAAAAATGAACAAATGAATGAAAAAACAGTTAAACAAACAAACAAAAAAAAAAAAAAGAAGGAACTACTTGAGGACTAGTTTTGGTACATGGGAATTAAATAATGCAAAATACGCTCATATGAACTAACTATATTCTTTTTTACTAATTTAAATAAACAGATTAAAGGATAAAATGTTGGTAGAATGGGATTTTATTTCAAAATGTCAGTATGTGAAGAATTAATTAAATTTTCCCAAGTCAAAACTACATAAAAGCCCTACTTGGAACACAAATCCCAAACAAGAAAGGCATCCAGACTTAATGTAATGAATCATTGTATTTAAAGGATATCAGTAATAACATGCATGCCTTCAAAAATGAATGAAAAGAAAGAAAGAGAATGAACTTCAAAGAAAGCTGAGGTTCAGGACTGGGAGGATAAAACAACACCTATTAAAAGCCAAACTAGATATAACCCTGGAGAAGAAAATCACAATGATGCTGAGATGGGAAAAAATGGAGAAATGCTACTGGGAAACTAGAAACAAGCCTGAAAAAAAGGAATTTCAGTCTAGAAAAACAAATAAAGGTTTGATATGGATTTTAAAGAAGAACAGTGGCATTGGCAATATGGACAATAGCAAATGTTGAAATGCGATTCATAAACTTCCAGTATCGTCAGGGGAAGGTAAGAAAGTGAAGAGGGAGTACATAAGTTCTGTGTGAAGATAAGAACAATTTGGCATTTATTACATCAAACATCTGGCGTTTCATAGTCCTTCCACAGCAAATGGTGAAAACCCAGCAAATTAGGACAGGATGAGAGAAATCAGGAATTGAGAAGGTTTCTAAGGGACTCATATTCAATATTTTATGATACTTTACTCATGACTTGGCACAAAAAACAAAATGTGATGATGACGTATTGTCAACACAAAGAAGCATTATGTGACTTTCAGAAACAAAGGGATAAAAAAGAAATGACAGTGGGTAGTCTGAAGTGAAAATCACACACAGGTATCCTATTCTACAAAATTTACAGTATAGACTCCTGTTTATTAGAGCTTCTGACCCTACAGAATACAGACAGACATTACACATACATATAAGATGGTGGAACAGGCTGGATATGACCTAACAATGTGCACCTGCAGCCCAGAAAGCCAATTATATCCTGGGCTGCATCAAAAGCAGCAAGGCCAGTAGGTTGAGGGAGGTGATTCTGCCCCTCTGCTCAGGTCTGGTGAGATCCCACCTGGAGTGCTGCATCCAGCTCTGGGGTCCCCAGCACAGGAAGGACATCAGCTTATTGGAGCGAGTACAGAGGATGGCACCAAAGTGAGTACAGGGCTGGGTTTCCTGCAAGAAAACGCTTAGGGAATTGGGATAGTTCAGCCTGGAAAAGAGACGGCTTCAGGGTCACCTAACTGCAGCCTTCCAGAGGCTGAAAGAAGCCTACAGGAAAGATGGAGACAGACTTTTTGCAAGGGCATGCAGTGATAGGATAAGGGGGAATGGCTTCAAACTGAAAAAGTAAGTTTAGATTAGATAGTAGGAAAAAGGTGATGAGGCACTGCAACAGGTTTCCCAGAGAACTTGTGGATGCCCTGTCACTGGAAGTGTTCAAGGCCAGGCTGGATGGAGCTCTGAGCAGCCTGGTCTAGTGGAAGGTGTCCCTGTCCAAGTCAGGCAGGCTGAAACTAGATGATCTTTAAGGTCCCTTCCAACCCAAACCATTCTATGATTCTGTGAGGATGAAAACAAAACAATTCATTTTCTGAAAATATCTTTTTGATTAAACTCTGTAACGCTTGTTGTTACAAAACTCTCTTTCGTGATATAAATAGAACGAAGTTATTACGACATCAGTCAGTACCATAAGCTATCTCCTTTCATGGTATGTAATTTTTCCTGCAAAGTTGAAGAAAGCATGACATGGGACAATGGGCTAAATTAAACTCAATGAAAATAAAACAAATAATTTAAAATCTGGAAATACAATAAAATGCCAATACCCATTTCTTTCACCTTTTTCATAATGGCTTTTGATATTGTTAGGCCTGACTTAAAAGTTGGAATTTCCTTTTGTCAAAGACACAGGAAAAATTTCCTTTTGTCAAGAACACAGGAAAAATAAATGAAACTAGTGGGAAAGAAACCAAACCAAAAAATTCTGATACACTTTGATATTTCCAGCTACAAATATAATTGAAATTAATTATTTTTAATTATTCACATGTCTTAATCTAGACAATCTAAAACAATTTATACAATCTAAATAATCTACAGCCTCCATTCTTCCATAGTCATTTAAGTCACTGTCAGGCTACCTGTCCCACAGTGCCTCATACACTTCAGACACCTACTGATACTTGGTCCATCAAGGCCAAGTTGGATGGGCCATTGAGCTACCTAGTCTGGTGGGAGGTGTTCCTGCCCATGGTAGAGGGGTTCGATCTTTTCTTTTAAGGTCCCTTTCAATGCAAACTATTCTGTGATTCTATGATTTCTAATTTACAGAAGAAATCAAAAGACTGCATTACTCCAGGAACAAGCAGTGTCATATTGACTTAATGTAAAAACCAGTAAGTTGTAAAGCTGTAATAATAGCTGCACAAATAACTGCACGAATTTGAACCTGAAATACCAACACATGATGCCAACAGATCAGAGTAATTTTTATTGGTTTCAAATTAGCTTTTTTACCTCTGCTATATCACAAGACCTAAATTCCAGGCTCAAATGCCCGCATTCATATTTGTCTTCTCCTTGCTGCTCAGATAAAGGCTTCATTACCCCTTCCATAAGACACATTTGTATCTGACTTCATGGATGGGTCTGCAATTATCTCTTACAAGCTTTTGCCCCAAATAATGGAGCAAATGTGCTGGAACAAATAATAGCATTACAACACATATATAATTACTATTCCATTATTCAAAATTAAATATTTGAACATGCTTATATAAAGTCTATATTCGTGTTTAAATAAAGATTTCAAGAAAAATCTACTTTTCTTTTGTAAAAAATTGCTTATTTTCTGTTAAAACCACAATTTTATGAGAAATTTGCCCACATGTATCTTACAATTTCTTATACTTCTTAGTGTCTGACCTGAGTGACTAAACTTCTTCCTTACCGAACTGCTATTGACTTATAACTTTACCTTTTTTCCTGGTTCTGCATCAAGCAAGTGCAGTAAAACTGTACAAATCATCAGAAATTTTGTTTCACAAGGTTAAAATCTAAGCAATAAAAAAATCTATTCATCTAATACTCCTTTTTTCTTTTTCTCTTCCTTTTCCCTTTGCTTTTCTGATAAATCATCTGGCTTATCTGAAATCTCACAGTTTATGTTCTTTGAAGATAAAAACTTCTGTGCACCTCTATATATCACTCTTTCTGTTATTAAAAGAGACATATGACAGAAAACTTGTCTGGGTGAAGATTCCCAGAAAATGTACACGATTGATTTGCACCTCATCCCTTCCTTTTTTGTAGTTATCTCTACTACCTGGAACCCTGCTGTAAAAAGAACATTGATCACAGCATTGAAGTGTTCTGTTTTCTTTTTTAAAAGTGTTAACTTATACAGCTTTTCACTTTTACAAACGAAACTGCTTCTGTAAGAGTTCTTGCAAGGCTTTTGTTTTTTCTGTAACTGTCGTGCCAAGCAGGCAACATCTACAGGTTCATGACTAACACTGAGCAGGCTTCAAATGTATTTCTGACATAGTGGCTACCTGCCATCACTGAGCATCTCCTATCACCGACCACCTCCTTTCCCTTCCTGTTCTCTCTAAAGCTGACCAATATTGCCAGCCCCACCATTTGGGAAATGCCTGTCACATACAGCTATGGAGGATTTCTCAAATTCTGGCTTGGAGGCAACATAAAAACCTCATGATCTGACGCAACTGTATGAGCAAAGCACAGACTGTGTCCAGCACGGCCAATTGTGCTACTCAAACCCCTGCATGTTTCTTGTTGCTCTAGGAGCACTGAACGGGGCTCAAGAAACAGCACGTTTCCTCCAGGCTGCTTCCTGCTAGTGATGTGAAGTCTGCCAAAACTTGTAGTAGCTTGAACCTCTCCCTTCTCCACACCCAGTCCCTTGGTCATTAACCTTCCTCTACCACTGACAACGACGACTCTCTGAAAAAGAACGACAAAATCTGAATCATCTTCTCATACATAGGGAATGGCCTGCCAGGGATTTGATCTGTAACAAAAATCAGCCCTTCTGAGCCTACCATTACTTTTAAGAGCCTTTTGTTTAGGGGCATATTAGCATTTTATACACTACAACAAGAGGAAAAAAAAAGCCAAAGTTTATTCAACTTGCCCTCAGTTCCACTACTCCTTTCTCCCCCACACACCCACACACATTTTATGTTTTTATTACATCAGAGAATACTGTCCAATTATGTCGTACAGTATAGTACAGTACATCTGGTGACTTAGGTAATAAATCACAGGACTATTTTTCTAAGTGTTTAAATAAAATTATTTTTTCATTTGCTTCTTCCTAGTAACAACACCATCAGTCCAAATGGCTTGCTTGGCTTTGTGAGCTTTCCCACTAGCTCACCAGGCCTGGCACAAAAATTTCACAGCTGTGCCATATGCTTGACAGCGTTAACAATGAGTCCCTGGCTACACAACGAAATTACATTTTGTGTTCCTCAAGTCTTCACTCTCTGAATTCTATGAGGATAACAGACAAATCTGGGGAACCAACTGCGCCTTCTTGTCTAGCAAAAGAGGTATTAGTGGTCAATAAACCTTCATACTTAGAAACTCCTAACATCTTTTCAAAACAAGGCTGGAACAAACTCCAAAGCATTAAGGCCTCAGGTTCCCCCTCCCCACCCCAATCCTGTCCTACCCTAAGCCAGGCTTGTAAATTAAAAGCACAACCACCACTCATGTATATTTAACCACTTAGTTATTGAAATCATGCAAATAAGACAAACATTTACATTGACACCATTTGCCTAAAGGTTAGGATATTCCTTGGTATTTCAAGTCACTTCTACCAGTAGTGTTAAACAGGTTTTTTTAAGATTTACATTTACTCAAACCTTTATTCTAATTCTTGCTGTTGTTTTGTCAGACCAGCATTTTCACAGAATCACAGAATATGCTGAGTTGGAAGGGACCCATGTGGATCGATGAGTCCAACTCCTGGCCCTGCACAGGACCATCCCCGAGAGTCACACCATGTGCCTGAGAGTATCAGATGCTTCTTGAACTCTGTCAGGCTTTGCGCTGCAACTACTTGCCTGTTCCAACACCCAACCACCCTCTGGGGGAAGACCCTTTCCCTAATGTCCAACCTAAACCTCCCCTGACACAACCTCAGGCCATTCCCTTGGGTTCTGTCAGGGGTCATTGCAGAGAAGAATTAGTGTCTGCTGTCCCTCTTCCCCTCACACAGAAGTTGTAACTACAATGAGGTCTCCCCTCAGTCTTCTCCTCTCCAAGCTGAGCAGGCCAAGTGACCTCAGACACTCCTCATATGGCTTCCCCTTAAGGCCCTTCACCATCTTTGTTGCCCTCCTTTGGACACTCTCTAAGAGCTTAATATCTTTAAGAGCTTGACTGTGGTGCCCAAAAGTGCATACAATTCTTAAGGAGAGGCCACCCCAGTACAGAGCTAAGAGGGACAATCCCCTCCCTGAACCCACTCATGATACTTTTATGATGCCCCTCAGGACACGGTTGGCCCTCCTGGCTGCCAGGGCACTGCTGACTCATATTCAACTTGCCATCGACCAGGACTCCCAGGTCCCTTTTCAGGGCACTGCTTTTCAGCATCTGATTCCCGAGTCTGTACAAACATCCAGGCTTGCCCCATCCCAGGTGCAGAATCTGGCAGTTTCCTTTGTTGATCTTCATCTGATTGCTGATTGCCCACTCCTCTGATTTGCTGAGGTCTCTCTAGGGCTTCACTGCCTTCGAGTGAGTCAACAGCTCCTCCCAGTTTTGGGTCATATGCCTTCCAGTCCTTTGTCCAAGGCACTTACAAAGATTCTGAAGAACACAGAACCCAAGACGGAGCCCTGTGGAACTCCATTAGTGACAGGTCACCAGTCTGATGTTACCCCATTCACTGTTACCTTCTGTGCTTGACCCATGAGCCAACTGCTCACACATCACACGATGTGTTTATCCAGCTGTGGGCTGGACACTTTGTCCAGAAGGATCCTTTGAAAGACAGTATCAAAAGCTTTACAAAAATCAAAGATTACACAAACTGGCTTCCCTTGATCAACTAGGTCATGAAAGGAAATCAGGCTTGATAAATAGGACTTTCCTCTCATGAAGCCGTGCTAGCTATGACCAATGACAGCATTGCCTTTCAGGTGTTTTTCTTCTCCATAACTTTAACAGGCACTGAAATGAGACTGACAGGCCTGCAGTTTCCAAGGTCCTCCTTCTTGAAAATCTTGAACAACATTCTCCAGCTTCCAATCAGCTGGGACCTCTCTGGATTCCCAAGGCTGCTCAAAAATCATCGAGAGACATTTTGTGACGACATCACCAGCTCTGTGAGGGTTCTGGGATGAATCCCATCAGACCCCATAGATTTCTAGGGATCCTGCTGGAGCAGAGGATCCTGCACAAATTCAGGGTCTTCTGGGAGTTGATCATTCTCACAGTCACTGTCCTCCAGTTCAGGGCACTGAGACCCCCTTGGTCCATCATCCACGTTGAAGACAGAGGCAAAGAAAGCATTAAACACCTCTACCTTGTCTCTGTCCCTGAAATGACCATTCTCATCCCATAATGGGCCAATGATATTTCTATACTCCCTAGTGCCATTAATATATTTGAAAAAACTCTTTTTATTGCCTCCCACATTTCTGGCCAACTTCAACTCCAGTTAAGCTTTGGCTGCAGGAATTTTCTCCCTACAGTGAGAAGCAGCATGTCTGTATTCCTCCCAAGTCACTTGACCTTGCTTCCACTGGGCATAGGCCTTCCTTTTTTGCCTTATTTTCAAGAGAAGATCCCTGCTCAGCCAAGCCAGTCTTCTGCCTTACCTGCTTGACTTCCAACATTTGGGAATTGCCTGCTCCTGTGCCTTTAGGAGGTGATGTTTGAAAAGTGACCATTCATCGCAGGGCCCTGTAGTCCTCAGGCTTCTTTTTGTCATTTTGCTACTGTCACTTTGAACAACATAACAGTGAAGAGAAATCAGAGGGTCCTATTAGACTGGAGAGTTTTCCAGTAATGTCCCTTACCTGAGCCCCTGGGAGATGGCAGACTTCCCTGTGAGTTGGATTCAGTCTGCATATAAGGCCCTACGTTCATCTTAGAAGGGAGTCTTCTGCTACAACTACACTTTTTTTCCTCTTGACAGAGAAGGTGGTGTTGTTTTAAGGGGCCCCCCATTCTACAAGGACCTCTGTGCACCTCATCAGTTGTCTGGCCTTCTAGTGCTAGAGCATTATACCTGTTGTAGAAGGTGCCAGTCCTACCTAATTTTGAGACACCTTCCTCCTGGTACACACAGTGACCAGCTTCCAGCCTTCCTCTTTAACAGACCCTTGACTAACATTTCTTTGTCTAATTACCCTGTAGGGTTCTGAGTCCATCTGCTTCTCCACTACAGCTGAGGTTCAGGACTTCCCAGAGTCTAGAGGCTGTAGCATCTCTAAATATAATCAGTCTCTCACTTCCCCCTATAGCTCCTTCACCTGGTGACACAGCTCTTCAAGCACAGCACACCCTCTGCAAAATAACTGTTTGTCTGTCCCAGCCTCACAAAGAGGCATCAGGGGCTCCTGGTACCTGTGACCTGGGGGGCTGCATCTGCCTCAGCAGGTCTGGCTGGATGGAGAGCTCTGACACAGCTGGTTCAGTGACTCCAGCAGCTACAGGGGATCAAGCTCTACAGTGTGTCAACACCATAACTGAGGAAGCTTAAACTAATATACTAAAAAGACTTGGGCTAAAAGGATCTCTTTATTTGGTTGATTACAATCCAGTATATACTGGAAGCCAACTCAGGCAAATGCTGAGCAGCAACTTCAGCTCAGCCCAAGCACTATCAGCTGACAGCTGTGTAACCAGGACATCTGCCACTGGCTATGTGGATATGCTTGTACTCTAGTACACCTTCAGATTATCCCACAGAGGAGGTAATGGCCCACACTTTATAGGAAAATCACTTTTAAAAAACATGCAAAACATTTAGTTGTCATAATATCAATGTACCTTGTAGATCAAATGTATTGCTTGGAGCATCTGCTTGAAAAATGTCAGTACACTGAAGCTACATGTTATCAGGTCAAAGCTTCAGTGTACTTAATTCACCACTCACGTCAGCATTTCAAAATAGCTGCACTCTATTTTGTCAAGTTTCCTTCCCCCATAGGTAAGTTTTATGAGTTCCATTGCTTAATACTAAAAATCAGCAGCAAAGAAGGGTAAATATTAGAGGCCCCAAACCTGGTGATTTATGCACATAGCTCGTTCCATTACATATGAGAAACAAAGAAACAGTGAGCATATGTAAATAACAAACAGTAACATATTATATTCATTTATTAACATGTTATAAAAATAATCATTCTTTATTTCCTACATTTATACATACTTATTTATTTATTGTAAGTCTAAGGCCATCTCTATCTTTGTCTTTGTAATTCCTGTGAGGACAAACCGAGAGACATCAACTCAAATGCTGTGAGTCAAGGCTAAGAATCTGCAGTGCACTGAAATCAAACCAGGGATTAAAACCAGTACAAAATGGAGCACTCCTCATCTTCAAAACTTATATTTACAAGCAATGAGTGATACAACTGCACTTGAGAATAGCAATTTATTCAAACAGTATTAATGCCAAGTGCAAGAAGAAATTTTACTTTCATATGAAACTTTCATACCCTCCTTACGGTTAATGCTACTTCTAAGTATGGTGATACTCTTTTCACTACCTCAGCTCAATATGTAAGCCCCTCAGTCCAAGTCAGAGCTGTTTAACATGCTGAACAGAATCATGTGGGAAACTCAACATTATATGGCAAATCGAAACACAACAGTAACGTAAAAGAAGAGGAGTCATCAGAGGAGATTAGGCTGCCAGGTTCCTAACGATACTTTTTAAGGCTTCATGTAGAAGCAATCAGACTTGCCTAAACAAGTTCATATTCTGAACATTATCTTCCAAGTAAGCTGATTTAAAATCCTGAGAATTAAAGATGCATTTTAGAAGTAGGCAAAACCACATTTTCCGCCCTGGATGATCACTCCTGTATTTGGTCAGAAGCCTAGATTACCAAGCAAGCAGTACCACCTCCCAGTGAAAGTGTCTGGACTAGGCTCACTGTTATGGTATTTTCCTCAAACCTTCTCATTTCAGCTTTAGGTTAACTAAAAGTACACAAACTGAAGATAAGCAATTAAAGCTACAACAATGCATTATATAAAACCTGAAATGTTCTCTTTTACATTATTATACACATAAGAACAACTATATATGTTACAACAAACTTTTACATGTTTCATAAAGTGGCCAGTAGCATCTGCTTAGGTAGGACTAGAAAGAGGATAGGCATCTGTCTCAATTTGAGACAATTTGGAAGGATGGAAACCTCACAGAGAAATCCCCTCCCTTGGATTCAATACCCCTGGTTTCTCCAATACAGAGAGAGAGAACAAATACACACCAACATAACTGAAAAAATAACTTGTTACCAAGAAAAAATGCCAATAACATTAGTGATAGAACTGGGTTAAATCAGCTGATGAGGAGAAACTTCCCAAGCCTCCCCCATCCGGGAAAAACAGACATGGCCATAGGACAGAGAAAAGACGGTCATCCCTTCCATGCAGTTTGCCTCCCCCAGTTTGCCTGGAAAAGCTGGCAGGAACAGTTGGAGAGTCAGTGCTGGCAGGAAACAGTGGATAGCTGGGATTTGATCCCAGCAGGCACTTTCATGGCACTGCAGTGAGGCTGCAGCGCTGGCACAGGCAGCCGGAGCGGGGCTGAGGATCCCCCAGGCAACCGGAAGGACCCACCAGACACCTGTTGGATCCAGGGATGAGACTTGGTTGCTGCAATTCCAATGTGCGTTCATCAAAGTGGTGATCACAGTCCGGATCCATTAAGGTGGTGGTGGAAGCTCTGGTGGTGAGGGAAGCCCTGAAACTCAGAGTTAAACACGCACAGGTTCAGGTGGGAACGCCTGTGGTACCTCCCCTGGGTTGGGGAGTTTTACACTGGATGATGTAAACCTGTGAGTCATGGGATGTTTCAGGAGTCTTTGACACCTGCTGAGATGTTCCAGCTGTCTCTCAGGTCAGTGTGGCTGAGGCCATTGTGACCCATTATGGCTCATCAAGANATGTGCACACCTTGGGCACCTGGCCTGGGTGGCCACTGTGCACATTGTTAGCAAAGCACACTGCTGATGGAGCCATGAGCATCAATAGTTCAGTATCTTACAGCACCAGGAAGGTCACTGCAGTTGAGTTGTTAATCATTACTAGTTCAGTCTCTTTAAAGAAGG
>VYXB01010827.1:0-96642 GCA_013397135.1 Pachyramphus minor
AAAGAAAAGAAAGCAAAAAACCTTGACAGTGTTTTCGCTGTCCTTACATAGTCTTTGGGATCCCCAGGAGAAGGGAATGCTGGACGAAGTCTTCCTTTTTCAGACATAAAATCTCCCTTTCTTTCACACAGTCTACCTTTTTTTCTTGGCTATACCATAGGTGAACTATCCCCCTTTTGATACAAAAGCATATTGCATTGCTACTGCTGTCTTCCTTCTCTCTCCCATTCTCTCCAGTTTGCTAGAGACGCTCATAAGCAACAACTATGAATTCCTAACCTCACTGCCCAATCTCTGGTAAAAAAGCTTTCCTCAAATCTTTTTTTTCTAACACAGGACTAATGCTCTAAGCTGAGTTGCCATTAGATTTATTCCTAGCTGAACAGGAACTTTCCGTGCCTAGCAGGTCTCCATCTTGGACACAAAGCATTCCAGAGGCTGTCACGGCACATCCTCATTCAGTTCTTGCCCTTCTATACAGCACTGCACAGCACAAATAGCATTAATAAAAATCAATGCTGTTTGTGGAATACATTTTGTCTCTGTGAGATATAAACCATTCCCACAGTCACACAGCTTTTGCCACAGCATTCCTTAAGCTGTACCTATTTGTGTGTGTGGGGGGGAAATTGGTAAAGAGAAAAAACCGTCCCTTTGGAAACTGAGAGACATCTGACGAGCGAACACAAAAACAGACCCAGTGATACACAGTTTCACTTGCATGTTCCGAACTGATTGTCAAAGGATATGAACTATCAACAAAGAAGTTTCAAGGGCACAAATATCACTAAAATGTAATCCTTGACATTTCATATAAGAAGCAGGCTATAGGGAAATGTTTTAAAGTTGTTGCCCATACAGTAATAACAACACTACAAGGCAGGGAATCATAGTCACTTATTTGACATGGGAATGTAAATACATTTTTCAAGTACTGACACTGCAGTTGTTCACGGTAATAAGAAACAGAAATCATTCTTTATTTGCTGGCAGAGAAGTCGTCAACTTGTTTATTTGCTGGCAAATGAGTTGCAACTTGTTTCTCATTTTAGAAGACCTTGTTGTTCTCTTTCCACTTTGTGTACATGAGCAAAGCTTGAGATTAGGATCAATAGGTCAGGAGGAATAATAATTTCATAGCATGTAAAACTGACAGACCATGTACTTAGCCATAGAAATATCTTCAAGCTTCCTAAAACTCACCATAATTTGAATAGCTATATGGTATTTTTTTCAGCTTCACAAAACCCTAATGCTGCTTACATTCCATTTTCTTATTTATATTTTACTTTATTTTTTCCAATTATTTCTACTGTATGCAAATCTGCTGGCATTTGTACTGCTTGAAAAGATTGCTTCAAATAGGAGGTGGCAGCTTTTGAAACATTAAACAATGATTAGACAGGCATTGGGCCAAAGAGTGTGTCAGTAAGGAGCAAAGGAACAATGTGCAGCCGACACTGAGCTATCTGGAGAGAACTGAGAGCACTTAGCAATTCCATCAAGATTTTCTCTGCTGCCAAATGAAAGCAACAATGATTCATGCTGCCATATTATTTAGCATTCATCATGATCCTGAATCATTTATTGGAGAGTTTACACGGCAGTGCAGACAAACCCTGTTAAATTTAATGAAAGGCAAGTTGTCCTTGGAGTTGGTATCAAAAATATCTGTGAGGAAGCTTTGGAGCATCTACCATTCCTCTTAGATTATGTTTGAAAGGAAACTAATACTAAACAAATAAAAATCATCAGTTTATTGACAAGGTCCATTGCAAAATGCCATAGAGCTGTGGCAGGAGGCTAATGGGGAATTCAGTTCCAGGCAGGTCCCCAGTCAGAAGTTGTCACCTATCAAACTACCAGAAGAGCAAGATTTGCCCTGTCCTGTTGAGAGTAGGTTGCAGAACTTACTCAGAAACCTAACTGACTTCTAGACACTGGCGAAAATCACAAAGAATATGAAGAATATTTATATTTTAGTATATAAACTGTATCTCTGTCCATATGTACTCATATACATCCAGACTCCCACTTAGCTTTCAGTAAGTGGTGTTAACAATGGCTCTGGTTACGAAGGTCCAAGAAAAACAAAACACCTTTTGCAAATAAACTGGGTGAGGAAAAACAAGCAGGAATTTTCACTCTCTCACAGCTTAACCTCTAAATCCTCATTTTCCCCTTGATAATTGCATCATTGTAAATAAAAATTTAGTTTTGTAAATGAAAATATTAGTTTTTATGTCTAGTTTCATCACATTTTCCATAAAGTTTTAAATCAAGCTTCCCCAAAGCTCCCCAGGCTGCTACTTGAAACACATTGTTTTAAATAGGTTACTTTTCCAGTGTGAAAGGAAAGAACACCACTTCAATAACAGCCTCAGAAAATAATAGCAGTGAACAAGTGAAGTCAAGTAATTTAAAATTTGGCCCTCCAACACACTTTGAGAACACTTTCAAAAACCCTGTGCCAAGCATGTCTACAGAAAAGCATGCCAAAAGAAAAGTCAACATTAATTGATTTTTTTTTATTCACAACAAGAATTCAAATATCCTTTGATAAAAGGTTCTGTACTTGAATTTTAGAACCTACTTCAGTAGCTTCCACAATGCCTTTAAAACATCTAGCAATGACTATAAATATGCCTTGGTGTTTGCCTTTTGGGTGACCATGGAACAATCTGTAATTTATTCAAATATTTTTCTAAATGATTTTCATCATTTGGTGATAGACTTGAACACTCAAATACTTCCTTAAGCAAATCTCTTATGTCTTGGGCCCTTCAGCATATAAAGAATTTTCAGGTTCTATCACAAAGAAGTTGAAGTGTTTGAAATTATCAGCTCTGGCAGGAAGTTTTATCACCAGCCAAAGTTAAGAACTCAGCACTCATTTTATGAAAATTATCTTTTTATTAATTTTTCTTTTTAAGAAAATTATGCTTGGGTTGGGAAGAAAAGGTAAATTATAATAAAGTTCATTTAAAAGGCAATTTGTATTTCTTAACTTTCTGTAGGGCACAATCCTTTAACTCCTTTCCCTGACACTACAGAGTATTTTCCCCATGCTCTATCAAACTCTTTCAATTATAAGTACCATTCTCTTGATAAGGAAAGAGAAAGAAATCCTTTAAGAAGTCACTCAAGCTCATAACAGCTTACTTTACTGGAATATTTTCAAATACAATTTCTATCAAATGTTTCATGGGAAAAGATGTCAAAAGGAAATAACCTGATCAAACCAGAGTTTCCTTCTGACATCAACAGATAGTGGGACTTTGCTAACAAATTCTACATGAATGTTTGTCACTGCATCAAATCTATACATGTGGCTGCTACTTAAATTTAGTGATGTGTTTGAGAACATTATCAACAGAAACCGTTCAAACACTTTTGAAGGCAAAATAATCCCAAAAATGTGTGAGAGGGAAAAGCTGGGGGATAAAAAAAAAAAAAAAAAAGAGGTTTTTCAATTGAGGACTTTCTCAGAGATCTCTAGTGATTAATTTTAAGACCAAAATTATAGTTATGATACTGAGAAATGGACCAGGGCTGTATTTATACACTAGCATTGTCAGTCAGGATGCCATCAGCCCACAGGACCTCCAAAGCACATAGGGTGAATTCCTCATTGCTACCAGAGTAGCTGAAAACAAGCCTGTTCTTACTGAATGTGATGGCAGTCTTTAAGTGTGGGCCACATATGGTTTCTGAATCACACCTGACACAGGTGATGCTATTTTCTACAAGGTGACCCAAATCACTCTTCCAAAATATCCCAGAGGGCCAACATGAAGCTATTTGTCATCACCTAGAAACTTCAGCTGTGCTGGGCTTTGCTGTGACCAGTAACATGAGATCACACATGAGCGTGCTCACACCAAGGACTGGGGTCATTAGAGGATGGCAACACAGACATGAGGCTGAAGAACATGAACAGACTGGTTGTGCACTGCATTATTTGTTATTTAGGGTACACAGCCTGTGTGAAATAGAAATACACTATGAATTGGTACACTCAGATTCAAGCTAAAACAAAATCACAAGGAAAAAAAGCCAGTCCTCCTGGACTTGCTGTACTGAATCTGACATAGAAAAAGGGGGTATTTATCAGACTGCAGCTCTGCAAGTGTATTAGCCCTGAATGAATTAAAATGCATCACAGATGGAATCACAGAATATACCGAGTTGGAAGGGATGCAGTAGCATCATCAAGTCCAACTCCTGGCCCTGCACAGGACCATCCCTGAGAGAATAAAAGATAAGATGACCATCCATTAACTTTAAACCACTCCTGGCTAGGGAAGAGTCAGTTCACAGTATTATCTGAGTGCTTGAATCAGAAAGTCTGGAGTCAGGAGACTGAAATAAAAGCTCTGCTCCCACAGCTGCCCCCTGATGTGGACAGAGGTTATGCTATCAGCTTGCATACACATTGAAATGTTTCTTTTCCACCCTTACAAACTGACTGAACTATGCTATATTGCAGATTAAAAGAACTGTTCCTTTGAAAGGCCACTTTGTCTCTGCCAACACCTTCTGAGCACATGCTTCCACAAAGGCAAATGGTGCAAGAGATGTGTTATTTCTCTGGGATGAACGCGCTCAGCTACAGTGTTCTTGCAGCTCCACCTTGCTCTCAAAGCACTGAAACCTTCCTAACTGTCCAGAAAGTGAAGGCTGAGGACCTTCCACAGGAGTTATACAGACTAGAGAACATGATAGTTCCCATTATAAAACCACATGCTATGGATTATCAAGCAGCTGTCTTACAATTATAATTACGATGGTACAGAAATTAGAACCTTGCCTCCAGCAAGGGATGCTATCCCTGCCCCCACGTGTGATGGAATGCGAGTCAGCACTGGAATCTGATGGAATATGGAGTTCAGATGTGGGAGAGTCAGAAAAGGTGGTTAAAAAGTATACTGCTACATAATTATTCTTAAATGAAAGCAAAAGATAATGGAAAAACATGGCCGAAAAGGAGGAACCAGAGAGAGACAGGCAGAAAATGGGAGAATGATAAAAGTGTGCCACAAAGGAAAAAAAAAAATACTACCGGGGGGTGGAGGAGGGAGGCGTGGAGGGATGAGTCAGGCAGCAGTTTAGTTACTGTGGCTAAAGGCAAGGGGAAGCTGAATGGTGAAATGGGGAAAATGGAGAAATATAGTTTGTGAAAAAGTACAACAAATACTGGGATGGAGAAGATAAGAGGCACAGGTAAACTAGAATTTGAGAACAAGAGAAATGAAGACCCCAGCTGAAGGACACAAGCTCACATAAAGGATTAGGTGTATGGAATGGGAGTGAGGATGTGAACATTTGAAAGGGCAGACTGCCAGGCTGGAATGAGGAAGAGGAAAGTGGACTAAGGGAATAAAGACCAAGGAGCTAGACCATGTTTGGATAAGAAAAATATGCAGGAACAAAGACAGGAGGAGAAAAAGGTGTGAAGAGTGATAAATCAAAACAGAAGAGAGGCAAGAGTAATTGGGATAGATGGCCTTCTTCATCAGCAGTGTCCTTCTCTTTTCTGCTCTGTTGCTCACTTCATTTTGATATCCCACTCCACAACCTCTCCCCTTTAAAGCAGGAATTTAATACACTGTCACAAGGACTGACAGGAGGAGAGAACAGCTTGCAGCCCCTATAGGACATCATCTTCAGGATGTAGTGTCCTCATAAAAATCCCACAGTCTGCTTACATCAGTGGTTCACATTTTTTCCCATAAGAGTTTTGAACTGCAAGGCCAGGCCACTCTCTGACACTGCCGAACAAGACCAGCATTCCTCACTCTGCTAACTCCTGCTGACGGCTGGAACAGATGGCCAGCAGACGATGTTCTGCCTGTGGTTATTTTCTTCTTACGTATTTCCAGTAGCTGGCACACCTTGCTGCACTCCCAGCAGCAGCACAGAACATGCAGCAGCAAACATATGCTCAAAGAATTGTCTTCATTAATTCAAGTTGCAGTCCTAAATGTTCCTGTGCAAGTAAAATGCGCAGTTTGTTACAACAGCTAAGATTGTTCTCAAATCTACAATGGAGACAGATTTCCTGGTCTACACATAAATATATGTTTTTTAGCATCTGATTCCTAACCAGAATTGCACAGCCCTCTTTTCTTGTCAATCCCTGCCAATGCTACTGAAAACCTGCTTGTGTAAAGGCTGTGAAATAATGATCTCAGCATGAAGACCTTTAACTAATGGGAAGAATGAATCCAGGCAAATAAAGTAAAGCCTTCACAGCATATAAACCACAGCCCTAAAGTGAATGTAGGATTGAATAAAGTTTGGCTATTTCCTTGTTTTCAAATGTTTTTATCTGTCTTGGAATTTTTCCAGCATTCAGCTAAGGGAAGAACAAGAAGCAAGACCTGAAGTTTTCCCTAGGAGATGGTTTTTAATAGTCGTCTGATCTGCAAGTAAGCCACCTTCACATTATTCTGTGATATGAAATCTAGAGTGCATTTGAACAGTATTTTTTGAGGTTTATTCATCACTGCTTTTTTAAAGAAAAAGAAAATAAATCAGACAATCTTCTATTCCCAAATATCCCTTAAAAATTATCAAAGAAGAAATATCGCTTTTTAATGAAAAGTGCTGGATGCTTTTAGAAAAGTTTTTTTTTTTTCAGTGTTTTGAGGACACTGTTCCAAATCTCTCTCAGGTGATAATAGTTCCATCTGACCCACTTTCCACTACTCTGTGCCAATTCTCTCCAACACTGCAAGTCGTAAAAGTAGTATCCTGTGATAGCCAGCATTATTATTGCATTTCAAGAGCTGTATTCATGGAAATCTCAGGACAGAATGAGAATTGTTACACTTAACCTGTTACAACATTTAATTCATAAGTAATAACTCAAAGAAAAAGGAAGAAACCTTGCAAAATCTGAGCCTCTACTGCAACATTATTAACTTCAATATTGGAAAAAAAGGAAGTCAGAGAGGATGAGAATTACTGCTCTAGTGTAAAATTTTGCAAGGCATATTCTGGGCATGTTAATGCCTTCTGCCTCACCATGAAGCTGAACCCATCATGGCTCACAATGAGCTTTTTGAGAGAGATTTCAAACCATCTTAAAATACCTTCAAGAGGTGCTTTATAATGCAGCAGGGCCCAAGGCCAGCAAAAAAAGCCAAGACAGGACTCCAGTGGCACAGAAGGTCACCACCCTGTCCCCAGAGGGCAGGATGCAAGAAGCCAGGGAGTGAATAAACCACTATGCTGGTTGTCTACAACCCAGGCAATGCTCCTCCTAAATATATATTTTATTGGCAAATCATAAACTTAGGAGTACATTATGACTAAAAAGCAAACAGTGCTCCTCAGGAGAATGGGAAAGATTCTGATCTGACAGACAGCACTTAAAACCACAGTATAACAGCTGAAATCTGTGAGTTGCTTAGTCATCAACGTGACTAAGACCCAAATGAGACACAAATGAAAACCACTAGTATTTGGCTTGGTTTTTTTAAGACAACTTGTTCTCACAGTCCACAGGCAGTCACTGAAATGTACCTTTTTATCTTTAAGTTAAATTAAATTTTATTACTATTGTACCTAACGGCATATATGAAACAATTCAGTGTAACGCTTATCAGTATTGCACCAGAAAAGGTGGTACAGTGAAACACATGCATTAAGCCATGCAAATGGCTCTATTAAATGAAGGATAAATATTTTAGGACCTGCAAAATTTATTTTCTACTTTCAAATGGCACGCACTGTAATCTTCACCATTTCCTAACTCCAAACATTTATTTTAAAAAAGACAAACTTCAAAAAGAGATTAATTTCAGTCTCCTGAAACATAATTGGGAACTTGAAAAAGTGCAGTGAGGTTTAGAGAGAGTCATAGATAATTTGCTTGACACACCTTGAAGAACATGAAATAAAATACTCTAGCATGTATTTTTCAAGACAAATATAAGGACTTTGGCCGTACACTTGAATTTATGGTTTCTGAAATCAGCCTTCTGGAATTTTAAAAAGCAACTAGTTCTTCCACTGCTCTTTTCCAAAACACAGGTATACAGAAATCAGGGATGAATCCAGGTGTTCATTGCTAGATTTAGAATTTGGCCCACAGCAATAATTTATACCAGTGTACCAGTATGTCTCATTCCCTCAGGGAAGCAGGGAATTCTGGTGCTCTCCTCTAGTGCCAATCACTGTGTCTGCTTTTATTTTAAACCACCCTGATACGTGAATCCAACCATCAGCACAAGAGACTCAAAATTAAAACATGCTCATTTTCACTCTGCCTGGTCTCTGGCCTCACTTTTTCCTTCCAGTCACTTCCCACAGTGTGATGTTTCCTGCCTGTGAAACCCGCGGCTGCGGCAGCGCAGCAAGAAATCTTACACAGCGTTACAGAAGTTGCCATCCCTGGCAAAAGCCTGAAAGTAAACATACCACTTGTAATTAGGATTCTGACAGGTCCCTGCAAGAAGCAGAGGCTGGAGCCAGCTGCAAGCACAAAGAAAGTATTTGCCCCCTCAGGTAACATCACAGGGAAACCCAGAGTAACCCACTTGTCTTACGAGCAGCAACACTTGCAATCTAAAGAGCTGCTAACAAAAACATAGAATGACACTAAATATAAAGGATTCGTTTCAGCAATGCTTGGAGGGAGAAAAAAAATAGAATACTGTAAAAGCAAAAGTAAATTCTAAAATAAATAGTTCAAGATTTAAACTAATAATAGAAGAGCCCATAAATCATCTTTGCCATCGCTCCCAATCCTACCAAAGATCCATCCGCTCCAAATGGATGCCTATTACCAGGTCTTCAGCATACATTACGGGATAAAGATGACTGTAAGTAATCTAATTTACTACTGCAGGAAAGAGATGCCAGAAGAAAGGGTTAGAGGAGTAGCATAAAATCCTAGAGAGAGCTGAATTTTTCTAGGAGACTAACTATGACTCTGCACAGTGTGATTTTGTATAAAATGACATGTAACACCAAGCCTGGACAGCCAAATGAAAGGCTACTTTCCTCTCAATTTCTGTTTCCCTGTTTGGGGCCAGGAACCTTAAGGATTTAAGGCACTGGAGGGTAAGAAAGGCAAGCTGGAATAAAAGTATGATACTCTACAGTACCAATACTGGTATTAACAAAAAATGTGGCAGAACAAGCTTTCCTGGAAGATTAAGTAGTTCCTGTGATTTCTTGTCTATTTGAGGTAAAAAATAATGAAAAAGAATAATTTTGACAAGTCCATAGGGTGCAGTGCAAAGTGTATTTGTTAGTGAGCTCACCACAGCAATGACAGGCTCTGAGAAACACTGATGTTTGTGATATTGCTCTGCAATGTGCCCACTGGAATAGCTGCCTGTAAATCATAGAAAATCAGACTCAAACTCTGGAAACCACTTTTTCCCAACCAGATTGTTTTTCTTCTTCTACATCTGCCTTATGGCCAGTTCCTCTGTGCCCAGTGACCTCAAGCCCTGCAGCACCAACAGCCATTCAGATTCAGCCACCAAGTTCCTGTTTGAAAGGTGCAGGAATGAATTTCCACATGCAAATTGCAGAGTCCGAGTCCACCAGTCAAAGTTGCATTTCAATATTGTGTTCTTTCCTATCAAACTGCCTCGTATTTGCATAAGGGAGAGGACAAAAGGCTGCCAAGAGTGCAGCAGTAAAATGACATGTCAAGTGACTGAACTACAGGCTGTAGCAAATCAAAATTCTACCTTAGTTCACAGTTTCTGAATCACTGTGCATGTGCATGCATGTGGATTTTTTTTTTTACTGCTTCATGTGATTTTTCATCTACTTCATCACATTGCTAGATCATAAATTGTGTCATAAAGAACAGCAACTCATAAATTCTGCATGCCAATGTTACCCACAGTGTTGTATAAGTAGGTGTTTCAAGAAAAGCTTGGTCAGCCTTAGCTAACTCTAAACATAGCACTGTTCACTGGGACTGATGTTCACTGGAATTAGATTTGACATAAGCTTACAAAAAGTTGTTGAGTTTTGTGTGGACTTTAAAGAATCAGGATTACACTTTTTCCTCCATTGATAGTCAGCAGAAGAGGAGATGGCAATGTGCATAGCCTGAGGTGGGGAACTTATTTAACTTTTTCTCAATAAGTTTCTTTGTACAAATCTGAGGTACATCAGCAGCAGGTCACAGGATCTAGCTACAGGGATATAGCTAGGTAGCAGCAGTAATGATGGTAAGGATAAGAGAAGCCCTTTGTTCAGCATTTTCATTCAACAGGATAAATTCAGATTCTCCTTGTGTTTTAGCAGTTTAGAATTAACCTCCCAGCACAGCAGAATTTTTCTTTGAGTTCAGCATCCTGTGCTTATTAAAATTTCATCACTAAAGATGCCAGAAAATAAGACCAGTAAATAGTGTCCAGCATGGCCCTCACTGACAAATACCCAGGCAAGTACCAAACCATCTGACATGGGCACTGCAATCCTTCAGATCAGGGACAGCAAAGCTTCAGTACAGACAGTAGAAAAGCACCAGGTAAATGCTGCTAAAGAGGAGAATAGAACTGAACATCTAAAAAAACATCTAAGAAACACAAAAAGATGTTTCATACAAAAGAGAAAGTGAGCACACACATGAAATCATACAACAGAAACAGGAAAAGCACAGAAACCACATGATCTTGAGGACACTCTGAATTACTAGGAGTAAAACTTCTCAGGTCTTAGGTCTCTAATCTACTGTTACATTCAAAATTCTGCCTACCAGACACCATAAGCATGTAGTTATTCTATCTTTGTACACACTTTTTAAATTGCCCCACTTGAGCATATTTGAAGACAGTCCAGCAAGACTGCAGGATGAATAGGGGAGAAAATACACTGATAACATTTGAAATGCCAGTGGGTTATCCATTGTATGATCCAACACTGGGGTGGGGAGGGAGAAGAAGCCAAACCTCTTACCGTTGTTACTGTTATCATCAACTAAAATGATCTCCTTGAGCAGGTGAGCAGGGGTCCGGTCAATGGCTGAATGGATGGAGCGCAGGATCACTGAGAGAGCTTCGTTAACAAATATGAAGACAATGCTGACCTCAGGAAGACTGTCAGGAAATGTAAGGTTTCTGCACCTGAAGAAAAAGGTTAAAGAAGAGATGTCAACTGTTGGAAGTCACCACGCAAACACAAACTGCTTCAGAGAAATCTATCCCCTGCCATAAGAACACTAACAGAGCTTTTGAAGGCATGGATCACAGGATCCTCATCCTTGCTCAGAGCACATACAGGCAAGCACCAGATGAATCACTATGGTAAAGCAGAAATCCCTGGAAACAATCTCCTCAATCTGCCTGCTTAAACCAAGGCCTAGTGTGAGCTCATCTTTCCACCCAAGGTCCACAGCACTTGCAAACCAGGTGTGAACTGTTGTTTTTGAAGGCAGTCTTCAACAGCAGTTGCTTACAATGTCTTTCTGGACGGCGCAGACAGGAAAAAACAAAGTTAGCCCTTTACTTTAAAAAGAATCAATTGCCACATCAATTATGTTTGCTACAAAATCTACCATCTCAGTTAAAATCAGAAGATACTTCCTCAATTAAGTAATAGAATGTTCCCCAGAGAAGCTGTGGATGCCCCATCCCTGGAAGTGTTCAAGGCCAGGTTGGATGGGGCTCTGAGCAACCTGGTCTGGTGAAAGTTGTCCCTGCCCATGGCAGGGGGGTTGAACTAGGTGATATTTAAGGTCCCTTCCAAACCAGGCCATTCTATGCATAACACATTAAAATATTAGTTCCGAAAAACATCCTGCTGCAAAAGCTAAGATTGATGGTATAACCAGCAAAATAGGTACAGCAATGGAAAACTTATCCATAAGCTCAGTCAAGGAGTTTAATCAGGAAGAGGAATACTCTCATAACCTGATAGATTTTTCTTTCCTTTTTCAAAAATAGATATTTCAGCCACATTCCAACTTGCTTATGCAAACAGCGGTATGGAAGTGCTGCCCACAAATGTAAAGTTCCTCTGTGTTTTACTGTTCAGTTTTTTCCCCACTTTCTCCACTTCAAAAAGGATTCAAATTTTCTAATTTTATGAATAGGAAGACCTTTTACCACTTTACCTTTTTTAACTGTCAGCAAAATATTTGCTTTTTTTAATAAAGCTACAAGTTAAGTAAAAGTAATTAACTACTTTTGTCTGAAACTTTTAGTAGTTTAATGCAGTGTTTCTGAACAACAATTAATTCTACCCTTTTTTTGCAGAGCTGAAACTATTTACTAAGATGAAATTAGGCCACAAGCTGATGCAGGCAGCATTTCAGATAGACTGTAAATGAAAATGATTGATGTTTATGCTGTTCTTTGCATCCAGACAGCACTGAAGTGGCTATCTTCTCTCAAGAGGCCAGGATTTACTACACCCAGGAACTCCTGCAAGCTGTAGAAAGCATTACTGCAGGCCAATGCTTAGCATACAGAAAGCATGGATGGATTTAGAATTTTTTTACATCATGCTTGAATATAATTTCTCACCTAAATTCATTCTTCAGTTCCAAGAAGAAACATAGCAATTTTTTTTACTTTTTAATTTGTATAGCCAATAAATACAGAAAAGAACCACAGAAGCATTTCACTTGGTGGGTTGGATGGTATACAAAGCTGAAGTTCAATCAAGATAAAGAATTCACATGTAAGCTTTTTAAAGGTTTTGAAAAAACTCAGTGCATAGGACACATGACAACCAAACCCACTCAGACAGACATAATATTCAAAATTCAGGTAGTTAACCAATTTTCTCATTTCAATCATTAGTGTGAAATTGATGGAAATCACATTAAAGAAGCTAATTAATATTTTAGGTACTTTTCTCTCTGTCACCATGTGAAAGAATTATATAGACACGTAAAACAGAAATCACAGTCTTGAGAAAGTAACAACAGTTCTATTCTTAAAAGGTGTACACTGTATTTTTTAATAACCTGGTTCATACATCTTTCAGAAACAAAAATGAAATCTCTTCACAGAGATTCACAGCTTTTTGTTCCATGGCATCAGTACAAGAGAGAAACAATTAAAATGGTGTGTGCATTTACTGATTCCCACTTGTGGTTTGATCTTTTGGCAGCATCACAGATCAAAACTTTCTTCCCGAAATCAGTTTGTATTTCTACTGGTTTGTTAATTCTCTATTCACTGGTAAGAGAACTCTGAGCTTTAAGCATCAGATTGAAAAGGTTTTTTTAAAGCTCTCAGGAGAGCTGAAAACATGTTACTTTTGGGTTCTTTTTTATTTATTTATTTATTTTTATTTGATTGCTACTGGACAGCAGATCAAATGTATCAACAGCTTGTAGAAGTGTCATTCTATCATTTATAATCAACTACCATCCTTTTTTTTTTTATTTAAAGAGAGCACTCATTCATTAAAGATGGCTTGTCATAAAATTTGACTACTCGTAAAAATCAGATTCTCATAAAGGATTACCTTTGGATATCTTCTATATCTGACCTTTAAAAGCAAATCAGTCTTACTGGTTTTGGGGAGTTTTGCTACCAATCAAAGTTTTCTAAGAAGGATGTATCAATAAAATTCACGAAGGAAACCTAAATAAAAATCTAAATACTGCAATTTTCAGCACAGTGATACATAATCTGTGAAGCACAGAGCTGCTCAGAGGCAGGGAAAGACAGGGAAGGAGAAGCTTTCCCATGAAGCACTGTGGGCCCTCTGAATTAATCAGAGGCACAGGTACTTTCCAAGAGATAGGAACCGGAATGGTTTTTATGAAAATATAACACTACGAGAGGCAGAGGGAGCTGCCTTTTCCTCCAGAAGACAATTAGTGCAAGGCAGCACTGGTTTTCTCTTTTAGACAATAGGTCAGGAGTTAAAACCTTCAACCAGGACAGACAGAACATGAGATAAATCTTCTCTGATCTCCCCAGAGAGCTAACTACTTGCCAGCTTGGTGTGATTATTTTCAGTCTCCCTTTTCAGGGTCATTCCACTTTCTGTGGAACAATTAAATGTACAGCAAGTTGGAGTGATACCAGGTTTCTCTGGCCTTGTGTTTGGGGCAAATCCCTTGGAGGAAGGACCTGTATTGCAGCACCTGTTCCAAATGGATGGTCTTGCATTTTAAACCCTAAACTTCACTCTTTATGGCCATGTCCAATCTTCTAGATTATAATGTCATAGAAATTCTTCTGATCACTTTTCTCTTTCTTTTGCAAGCTAATATTTATTGTTCCCTTTGTAAAAGTGCCCCTTTGACTGAAGGAATAAAGGCACCCTCACAGAGCCTGCAAGTCAGGTGTCAGGGCAATTTATTGGGAAGCAATACAGAATCATGGGGTGGGTAAGGTTGGAATGGAACCTCTGTCCATCTTGTCCAACCCCCTGCTCAAGCAAAGTCACCTAGGGCCAGCTGCCCAGGCAGCCTAACCAGAATGCCTTTGGATGTCTCCAAGGATGAAGACTCTACAACCTGTGTTTCAGTTTGTGCTTGTTGTCTCTGGTCCTGTCACTGGGCACCCCTGAGAAGATCCTGGCCCTGCCCTCCCTTCAGGTATTTATATACCTTGAGGGCATCCCCCCAAGCTTCCTCTTCTCCAGGCTAAACAGTCCCAACTCTATCTACACACCCTTCTTAAGGAGAAAAGATATTTTCCACATCTGCCTCCTGTACCCTAGAGTGAGTATTTTATCTTCTGATATAATTGATGAAATAAAGGTCACCTTCTGTGGTGAATAATCTCTAAAAGCCCTACTTAGTAACACTGCCCAGATGCCTGGGTATTCAAAGCTGACACAAATTGACTTGGGCTCAGCACTGTCAAATCTGAGGTGATCTTTGGCAAATGTGAATGTTTGGGGCCACCAGGGTTAAGTGGCTTCTGAAAATATGATTTCCAATGTGTGTAGTTCAGGGTCAAACTGGCTGGGAGGCCCCTGTACTTATGATTACATTACAATTCTTAAATACTAACACTCACATTTTTCCTAAAGATGTTAAGACCATGACAGACCCAGGTCCTTGAACAATTCATGGCACATGGTATATGTGCATTGACAGAAAAAGTACCAGACTGGGGACTATCACTTAGTTGATGCATCACTTCTATGGGAGTTAAGTGTACAAATTTGCATGGGTATGATGAAAAATTACTGACAGAATTCTAGTCTCCTGCACACCTTTATAAAGCTAGCCCAGTTTTGTTTGATTTAACAATCAAAATTCATCCAAGTTTTGAAAATTGGGCTTCAAACAGACTATGAACTAGTCAACAGGTTTAAATATGCTGAGATAATTTTCGGTATTACCCTGTAAAGAACCTACAAAGCCTGTTATTTTAGTGATTCACTTGCAGCCAAAATGCATAGATATAAAATGGTCCAGCAAACAAAGTTACAGCCAATCTATCTTTTAGCTGCCTAGCTTAGGCACAGCAGTATTTGTTATCCTCAGCCATAACAGTGTACAAAGAAGATAAAAATGAAGCTTTAGCAAATACAGTAAGATATGGCACCAATTAGATACAGAGCAACAGAGTGATTTCGGAAAATATATTGAATGGCAATGAAAATTCACTGAAAATAGTTCAAAGAAGTTTCTTCCTTAAATGCTGGTGTCTTATTTCTTCTCTATCAATTAATTTAAGGTTGAGATATACGTAAAATACACTATTCAAGAAATTAGTAAAAAATTATATTCCAAAAATGTTCCAGATGACAAAACCAGCCCCCAATACAGTTTCCCTGCTGTAAACCCGTGCATACACTGAAATGTTCAAACAAAATTTCTGCTTCTGATATGTCTTCCATCCAGTTAAAGGAAATTATTTCTGTTGGTTATCCCACCTGCTTTCATTTACATCTTACATGTTTTCAATTTCTATCACAATGAACAACATTTTCCATTGCTGGCAACTTGTGCAGAGAAGAGCAAAACTGCAAATGTCATCTGGCTCCCTTTTGGTACCACCATACTTTAAAAGATAACTACATATGACACAAGAGAATAGAATTAGGCTCCTGTTGCGTGTAATTGCTTTAGTCTTTTCAAATGGGCTCATTTTCAATAAGGGTACACACCTAAATTGAGTTCATGTTTTCTTTTTTTCCATTCAGACTCATTCATCATCTTTACTTCCAGCTCAAATTCACTTATTTTCCAATGTGTGTGTAGTTTTTCAAAAATGCATTTTCCTGTCTGCGTTGTTCTTCATATCAAACTATGACAAGAAAAATTACCTACTTTTTTTTAAATTTAAACAAATCAGAATTCACCTCGCCCCTGATCACGCACAGAAAGCAGAACACTTGTGCATTTTCACAAGCATGTCTGTCATCTTCCCTCTGCCAAGTTTTATGAGGAATAAAATCCCATCATTATAGGAATGAACAAAAGAGTAACTACAGAGAAAGGGTGCATGTGTAAAATATGCTGAAGGGGGGAAAAGAGAGGAAATTGTACAGATCAAAATCTGAGATCCATTAGGCTCTGAGAACTGAACGGTTGCGTGGCAACCAGTGGCCTACGAGTTTCAGTGACAGCTCTGCCTCGGACTCGTCCAGGGGCCTCAGACCAGACCCCTACCCTGCCCCTCCACACACGGAGGCTCTCGCTAAACAAACCCACCAGGCACAGAGTGTATTTCAGTACTATGGCTGATTTTAAAACACTCATTCCAAATATTATTTAGAATGACAATAACGAGTATCAGTCCGACGTGGCTAAAAAATTACCGCTAGCAACCTACTCCACTCAATCACATTAGGCTAATAACACTAAAGTAGCAGTTGTCATGGTTACCAGAAATTTTAGAGAAACTCCTGGCATTCTATTTCAAGCACAACTCTGGTAAATGGAGGACAGCACACATTATGAATCTTCTTTCAAATATGTGTCCACAAGACAATTATATTCCTCTAGAACATATGCGTTGTGATGGGACAATGTGGTCAGTCACATTAAAATTAGTTTAGCATGGCTATGCAGTTAGAACAACAAAACAAGAATGATTTCCTGTATGAATAACTTACCTCTGAGACCTTCTACAAATAGGTACATAAATTAGAAAGAAGAATTATTTTCTGCAATTTTTGAGAACATTTCACCAAGAGTTACATGGGTATCACAGCCAACAATGGCAAAAGAACATTTTTTTTATTTTAATCACTAAATTACAGCATATATTCCACTTTTTAAATAAAAAATACAAGATGTAATAAGCATATTACTAAAACATTTGGTTTTAAATTCTTCTTTTAAGAACGTGGGAGGGAGCTTTAGTTCCAAAAGAGTAAGAATTTCTCAGAAGCACAAGTAGAAACAGAATTGTACTTTCTTCAAGAACTGTTAACGTTTTGTCAACAGCCAAAATGTCAAATGGAAGTTCAAGGTGTATGGGAGTAAAAAAAAAAAAATCCCACTCTGGCATAAATGAAATAAACAGCTCTAAAACTCTGGCAAAAGAACTGGGTCTTGTAAGAACTGCAGCTCAACTATTTATGTATTTATGCTTATAATTTAATTTTGTGATCATATTTCATTTTTTCTTTTGCTATTATCATTATTTTAAGTGTTAACTGAGCTATGCTAAGAAGGCTGGCATTGATCAACATATTAAATAGGGCTTTTTCCCCTGTAAAAGTGTATGTCATTATTAACCTAGGCTGTTACTCCAGCAGATTTGATGTCATTGGCAATGATATTAAACAATTTTAGACAAGCCATTTGGGGAGATACATCCGGACAGGACAAACTGAAGCTCAAATCAGGATCCCAGGGGGCTGGTCAGGCAGTACACACTACTGCTGTGAGACAGTGTGAAGGCAGGCAAAGGTGAGACAAGAAAAAGAAGAACCAGAAGTAGAGAGTAGATGAAAGAAAGCAGGAAATATAACAGAATTAAACATTAACTATTCAACAGGAATGCTGAACACTTTTGCAATTTTAGGATTTCTGTGCAAAACAATACAATAGGTAAAGGGATTTTGTGCTCTTTTCATGCAACTCCTTTGAAACATCAAATACAACACACACTATTTATGCTCTCTTTCTCCAGTAGCAACAAAAGAACATGGTCAGAAATAAATACAGATCCATATCCATCACTAACATAAGCCCAGAAAAACAGAACTATTTCACAGGGACATGTGGAAGCAAATATTTATGGAACACAAGTCTCTAGGGGCTGGCTTATAGGGAGAAGCAGAGCTAACATGCAAATGCCCAGCCTGAACCTTACAATTTGAAACCACATGTTTTTCTTACATACAGTTTTAATAAAAGAAAAACTTTATAGAAGTCTGGTGTCTTGCATGATACATCCTGGATTGCATATACCACCATAACACTGATGGCTATTTTGGACAGATGTACACACATGAACAGCTTTTGTGCTAAATCACACCACTCTCTTCAACCAGTCAGTACTTGATTTTTCTCCCTTGTAGTCACATCTGCATTCAGGGGACCTCTTTCCTGCTCTTTTTGTGTCTACCTTACCAGAAATCTAATTTTTACCATGGTCCCTTGCCAAATGGAGCCTCTTAGTAATACAATTTGGGACTGGTGAACTGTTTGAAACAAGAAGTACTTATAAAATAGAGAAAGCCTTTCTCTGCACAGAAAACAGGACCTCTCCTCTGCACTTGTCAAGATGCCAAACAGCACTGACTCAGCCAGGAAAAGGGCAAACCTGCTGCAAGCCACATGCTATACCAGAGTATTTGACAATCTCTGAAGAAAAAACAACTGAGCTTTACAAGTTGCTTTTCCCCTCCACCCTTCCTGCCTTTGCTTCTTTGCTTTCTCTCAGTCAGTTACACTGGTCAGGCTCCTTCATATCATACAGTCTGTGCAGGACCAAAAACTCTTTAGAACAGTTCTTCTGCTGAGGTTCTGCTGCACACCTCCTTTTCCACTACCCTTCCCTCCCTCGCTCATCACGTAAGCAAAGAAGAATGTTATCTCTCTCTCCCATGTGTGCTCTGGCTCAGGCAAAAATTTACAAGCCAACAGAATAGAATCCTAAGTGCATCCACTCAACAGGAGTTTGGTAGACAGCTTTAGGATCCCTAAACAACCTAACTTTTAATAATGGAGTTCTGTGTGAGCTGGTTTCATTCACATTTCACTCACGACAGGCTTTGTGGGTAGTGCCTGCCCTACTTAAAGTAATGAGCACAACAGAATTATAGCTAACACAGAAATATTACCCTGTTCCTACACACAGCAAGGGCAACATTGCCTTCCTCAATGCTGCCAAGCTCATTAGAGCCAGAAGTTATTTGTTAGTCTGTGATATAGATATGTTATGGGCTAACAGATGCAAATAAGGGTGGTAAACAGCAGAGCACCCAGTTTCAACCGCACACAATAAATGGAGGCCCTGGAAGAGGCAGTACGAGCAATATTGCACAATAATGCTTGCACTACCTATTAAGGACCACAAAAACGGAGCCCACTTCAGGATGCGATGATTACTTCAGGAGGCTGAGGTATCCAGGGGAGTTATTTATTACAGTTGGTATTACAGGAGATTAGTTTGGACTGTGCTGGGGACTCCCCTGTGCCAGCACAAATACTCACAGCGAAAAGTAATCAAATTCAGAACTGGACACTAGGTTCATGGCTGTACCGAGGGTCAGACACCACCCTGCAGTACCTAAAACATGAGAAAGCCCCACTGCAAGGTGTGAAAACTGCCACAGTCTGACCCAATTGCAATCTGCTGGATGTTTCCATCTGACAAATGATCATCTTTTTCCAGAGAAGCCAGAGTTCAGAGGCTTGGGCAGAGTGCACTGCCCTAACTACTAAATGTGGTCTCCTGGCTCTGCATGCCATCCACACTGAAGAACTGGGCAAGGTTGAACTTTTGCCCTTTCTTCCATATGTGTTGTTGCTCAGCAATCTCTAACCCTCCTCTGGTTTTGTCATGGCATTAAATGTTAACAATATCAACCCCAGAAAACATTCTGTGCTATAATATGAGGTCATTACATATGTGGAGTGGCCTTTCTCATTGCGGAACCTTGTAAAGAAATCCTGAGCTCCTGTGCTAAGATATGTTGACGTGTATTCTCAGAGCAATGCAGGCAGAAAGAAGGTCAAGGCTGAGTCACACCAGAATGATATAAAAGGGGCTATTAACATCACACACTTTAGGACATCACTTAATTCTCCTAGTCTGAACTGGGGTTAAGCATGTATGAATTACATTAGATTTCAGTTACACATATATTTCTGTTGCCTTCCCGAATTCCTATACTTCATACAATAGGTTATGAATACAGATGATAGACCACAGCTGAGCCCAGACACAACTATGTGAACTCCACTCCTTTAGCTACTCCCCCACAAGCCTTTGCCAGGATTCCAATGTCACGCTGATTCTTGCAGAACCACTGCTAAATCCAGGCTAATGAGCTTGGTTAGGCCTAGGATAGGTTGGTACAGAGCTACTGTGGTGCCTCTCATATCCGTGCTTTCCAGCATTTCTAGTCAGAATAGGAATACAACTGACTAAGGTCCAGCAGAGTTGATTATCTTGGTCTCCACGCCACTTGCTGTGTGTTCCCTTCAGACCAAGCTGTCCTTGGTTTTCATGCTGTGCTGCTTGAGCCTGGTATCTGCCCGTGGATAATTTAAAAACATCTATACAGACTCAGGAAGTGAGTGCAATTGGCTTAAAAACAGGTGCTACAAATCCTAAAAATTGATTACTACAATGGAAACCATACTCTCAGAGCAGGGGGTTTTTTCCCCCCCACAGTCATGTATGGGTTCTCACAAAAATGAGAATTTGCCTAGGAGCAGAGAGGATTCTTTTTTCAGCCACATGACTGTCAGAACACCCTGTAGCTCTGTGCTCCACAGGGTGCTGTAGATACAGCAAATAGTTTGCATACTACCTGACAACACGCTTCATTTCCCTCAGTGTCAGAATTTACTACGTTTCAGTGCCAGCCATTATTTTGTATGTATGTGTCCATAAACATATTGTGATGTCTAACATGTTTCTGGCAGACAGTCAACTAAGGACCAAATATTTCACAGAAATTAGGATCATGATTCATTTCCAACTGGAGTTTTTTTGAGAATCCCAACCCAAATTTATTTCTTTTAGTTACAGTACCATTCATTTCTCCCGTCTTTTTAATTTTTAAAGTCTCTAGTTATAAAAAATTTAATTTAAATCGGTCAGAAGAGTAATTTCAAAAGAGATATAAGAACAGAAACATTTCTATCACTGATATCTTATTAGTAACAGAAGATTTCTTTTTCCTCTAGATTCATTTGTGATTTTAAAAAAGAGATTGTCGCTACAGACAGTACTAAACTGATTTAACCAAAACACAAATATAATTGCATGGACTTTAATTTCCTAAAGGCAACATTTCTGCAAATCTGCAACAAAAATATTTCTAAAATGCAGTATATAATAATATATAGTGTAGATACTGCTAAAGTGCTGCCCAGGATGGTGCTCATATATTTTTGTTACAACCAAACAAATTAATGTACAGCAAAATGCACTGCTTACTGCTTTAGTAATTAAAATATTTGGTTAAAATAAGTGAATAAGATCACATGTTTGATTCACTAACGACCCAACATGTTTATTTTAATGATTTATTTTTTTAATGAGCCGCAAAAAAACAGTTTTCTCCATCTCCAGAGCTGCTGTTTGTTCCAAGGCTCAGATGTATCACCAAGGCTTAAAATAAATTGAGCATTAACTGTCTCCATGAATAGTCCTACCAGAACAGACCTCAAATGCACTAAAGGGAAGGTTTTTCACTCTGCTGGTCCCACCCATCTCACCAGGCCACTGTGGTATAACAGTGGATGCACTCACCCTGCCTGAAATACCTGCTTCCTAGCAGAGAACTTCCCAAAGAAAGAGGCTCTGTGGGCTTTCAGCTGGCCCATGCTGCTTGACTGAAGTGTGTATTTCACCACAAGAGCTCAACAGTTTCACCTGCCTACTGGTCTTAATCAGGCAGTTCTGGACTTTCAAAGACAGCAGTTCATATTTTCTTCCTATTTTAGTCAGATTTTCTGATAAAACTGAAATTTAACATTAAAAGGTCTTTCTTATAGCAATAAAACACTTGTTATCTAATGTAAATCGCAGGTGAGATTAAGGTTCCAAAGGATCTTGAAGAAATTTCAGTGAATACTTAGCGGGATTTTAGCAGGACTTACTTTGGCCGCTCTGGTGTTTTAGAAGACATTCGAAACTTACAGCCTTCATGTATTCGATAGAAATTCCTCATTCTGACCATCTTACACAGCCTACCCACTATGTGACTGCACACCGTAACACTTGCAGGTGAAAAAGAGCAAACAGACTCCACAACTCCGGACCCACAGGGCCGGGGTGGGGTCCGGCACTCACCCGCTGGGCCGGAGGTCGGGCAGGGGCCTGTCGAGGGGCAGGCGGTCGCTCAGGTACGCGTTGTATCCGTAGTACTGGAACTGCTTCAGCGCCACACGTCTGTTCTCGGGACTGAGATCCTGGCCCCAGTGAGCAAAGAGAGAGGAGTCAGTGAACGCCTCAGCAGGATTGTCTTCCAGTTTTGGTGGAGCTTCTACGAGAGACGAAGAGAAAACGAAACCATTTCAGATTTTCATTCCACGGGCTGTAGGGCATGTTATTTTAAAAAGTGTAACTTTAGGGAGAGCACCACACAGACGGCGGTTGCTGCCAGCTTACAGCAGCCTGTTAGTCTTCCCATTACATGCCCTCACGTACCTCTTGTGGAGGTGTAACTATTAGCACCTAAGGCTCAACACTTAATGTTCAAAATGAAGTTATGCAGAGACAATTCTTTTTCATCACGATCTGACTAACGGCCAGGACTGATAAATCTAAGTGAATTAAATTTCAGAAGGATTCCTATCAGACAAGAATGTTATTTTGCTTTTACATACAGAGATTTAAATTATATTTTAATTTAAACTATTTGATTTCAGCCTGAATTACCTTGCTAGAAAAAGACGAAAGTTTTGAAGGGGAAAAACAAAGACAGAAAAGAGTCTGGAGAGAATGCACAAAATGGCTGCCAAAGTCCATGTGTAAAATAAGTTCTTTGAAACTATACATTCAACAGATTGAAAAAATCTGTTTTAAATTTGGCATCCATATTTAAACACATACCATTTTCAGTCATGTAGTAACTTTATGGACCAGTTTGCCAATCCAACTTATTTTAATTTTCAGTCCATATTTAGGTGCAGGTAACATTGCTACTGGGATCATTACTTTGTAATATTTGTGTCATAATAACAGTACCTCATTCCCCAAGGCCACATCTCTGGCTGCTATGACAAACAGAGGAGAGGGTGGAAAATATACCTACAGCTTAATTTAAGAAGAGCTCCAGTACAATGAAATCCCAGCATTCATTCTCAATGTTTAAGTGCTCAGAAATCTGTTCAAGGTGACTTGTGAGGCTCTCTGTGACAACACCATCCCACCCTCCAACCAGCCCTTTGGTCTTCACACAGCTGACCACATAACCTAACCCAGAGAACCCCTTGTCTCTGTAAACACTTTACACCAGTAAAGAAAGACCAACTGTCTTTCACGACTCCTATTTGCCAACATAAATTAGAGCTTCACAAAGGAAAAACACCTTAATTTTCTGGAAATTTTAACTCTTTATCAACAGGTACCATAGCCATTAACAATTAACCAACTAAATAAAAAACTCTCTGAAAAGCTGTACTCACAAACAATTAATGTTTGATGGCAGGGAAGGTTATGAAAATAAAAGAGAATCTTTGGAAAGTCTTTCAGTTTGTCCAATAGGGAGAAACTTCAACTATGTCCAAAGTCCTCCTCAGTGCCCAGAGTCACCTACAGGCCTGATAGCTGGCTTAAGCTTCATGGAAACCCCTAAAGACAAGTTTATGTACTAGTAGTATATGCCATCAGAATCCTGACTCCCAAAGAACGCCAGGAAGCATCCTTTGATCTCTCACTAAAAAGAACCCAAAACTCAGAAACATAAATAGAGAAGATTAAGTTGTTTGATTCGCTCAGGATGTTCTCCTTCTTCCCCTGACAATGCTGACAGGAAACTAATGACACTTGCTTCCCAGCATTATGTTCCAACCTCTGTAAGTACGGGATGTTTCTTTACTTGTCAAAGTACTGTCTCCCAGCCTGAATCCAGGAATTGGCTCCAGTTCTTCTAAGATGAAAGACATGCTAAACCCCCAGTCAAAGAAGGAAACTACTCTGACAGGCCCTGCTAGCACATAGATAAATGGGAGAGCAGAGCTTTTGCATTCACATACAACTCCGCAGTGGAAATTAGGAAAGTTTGATAAATTCAGATCATTTTAGAGGGTCCTAACTTGAGAATGGAAGAATAGCCTTTAAATATCAGCTCAAAAATCACAGCAACATGGGAAGTCTCAGGTGTCTCTGTTGTTTGGTAACTAAGTGATCTCCACAAATCCAACTTGAATTTGCACAAAGAATTTCACAAACTCTTCTCACATTGTATGAGATATTCAGATCAGGTGTCTTTCTGACCCTGGCCCGTAGAAATTCATGTAGCTCAGCACTTTTCAAGAACATGTACATTTGTGCTAATCAAGAAAACCATGCAAGTATTTGTTCAACCTGCTGCGTGTCATAGTAATCTGCATTTCTTTAAATCAAGTACAATTTACCTGATGGTTTTAACTTCTATATTTATTATTACTCTTATGGCACAAGGTTATAGGATCCCCTCACATGCACACAGCACACCAATGCATTAAGACACCTGAATAAAAATAAGACTCACTCAGGCACATGCATTTGTATCTAGAGGTAGTGCCAAAGATAATTTTTCATGGATGAAGAGCCATCTCAGAAACAACCACCATCACAGAATCACACTCACACTGGCATCTACTGAATTTTATCTAATGATTTTGCGGGCAAGACTATTTCCTAAAGTGATCTATGAGTCTCTTCTTGTTTTCTGATTGAAAAAGTGGTCAGCAATCCAGTTTGTATCTGCAAGGCCAAGATTTTCCAGCAATGGATATCTGTGAAGTTAGTTTACAAGCTCTACTAAACCACTTGCCAAATGCAGTCTTTTTTTGTATGCTAAGCAGACGTGTTATTTCAATACATTATTCTACAGGAAAAAAGCATTAGCAAGAATTTTCAATTACAACTCCAATCAATGGAATTAAGCCCACATCTCTGATGACAAAGTCTTTCTTCCCTCTATTTGGCTGAAAACCCTTGGGTGAAGCAACTTTATTCAGTCAGTCTCTCAGAGGAAATAGAAATAATTATTATCAGACCATCAGCTGCCTTTTGACTGGTCAACAAGTGTACTTGATGCCTTAGTCTCTGTAAGTGGATCTTGGCCTCAAGTCTCACAGCCAGTTCTTCCCACTTGCTTCTACAACTGCTGAATGATCATGAGAGGCGAAGGCTCAAAGGTGACCCATGAGTAGTACTGCCTGAAGCAATACAAAGGTAGGCACATTTATATGCTCTAAAAAGGAAAGATCAATTCCATTTTTTCCTGTGGGAAGGGATCTTGCTATCTGCAGCATATTACTGCAAGTGTTATCACGAGGTTCTTCCCCACATTAACTTTTACCCACTGGGCAAAGCACTGTACACAGAGCTTGGTGTTAACTCTTGGCAGACTGACACCTTGCCATTCAATTAGTTAGTGCCAGAAATATATCACACAGGAGTCAGCTGGCTGTACACCTGGGCTGAGGAAGTCTCCTTTCAGAAGCCTGTCTGTTTCGTGGCATCAGCATAAAGGTGTCCATACACTTACCCGAGTCAAAAAACCTCACAGTTTGTATTCCAAAAGCATCTGTGTGTCTTTAGTCCACACTTTTCTGGGTCATGTTTTCTGGTTATGCAATTAATCTTAATACAAACCCACTGCTTCATCTGATCTCACTGACCAGCCTCCAAGACAGAAATTCTCCTTCTATTGCTCATTATACAAAATTAGTCAAAGACACTAAATCACAAGATGAGACTGAAATAATTAGAGATGTTGTCGGTTTTGTTGTCTGTTTGACTGTTGCTTGGTTATATAACCTCTGAAGAAAGTATTTTACTTATTATCAATTAATACAATCAACTAATAATTCGTGTTTAATCTCCATAAAAACCTCTGATGCTCATTAGGAAATATATATTTTTTTCAGCTTCATTCAGATTTTGACTTTTCTTCCTAAGAAAGGTTACCATTAACAGGTTCATAATTAAAAGAAAGGATAAAGTCAGAAAAGGGCTGCAAAAATAGTTGCAGAGACAGATTCAGACATGCTGTTTGTTCTTATTTGTCTACAAGTTTAATTCTGGTTCTAGCCCCTATTTGACTGCAGCTCTATTCACAAAAGCAGCAGTGTTTCATATCAAAGCTTTACCACTGTGAAAATGCCTTCCATGGAAACAGAACTGCTTTACAAAATCTGCATTGTAACCTTATCTACTGATTTCATTTTGTGCCAGTAACAAGGCATAGACAGTAAGTCAGCAAAGATATCCTATCAGCAAAAATACCCCTATGTCAGCTAAAGACATGCAGGAGGCATCAATAACTGTGCTAAACTCTACACACTCAGGTGTAATAGGTTGCTCACAAAAAGAAAAATGAGTTGGAAATGATGCCAGGATGTAGGCAGAAAGGCTTTGATCTTTGCCCTTCCAAGTTCTCCAGTGCTCTTCCCAGCCCAGAAAGGAAGGAGCACACCACGATTACAGAGCTGATGCAGCAACCCTGCCTTACTTTACAAGGTGGACTAATGATGTGCATCTAAGTAGACTATCATCAAAGACAAAACAAACCTCAGCTCTCTGAGGGAGACTCTGGCTCCCAGCACTTTAAAAAAAAAAAAAAAAAAAAAAAAAAATCTATTTCCTGCAGGCAAGAGCCTTTCAGCTTTCCATGGAAGGAAGGATCCTTTCATCCTTTTCCTCTATAGGTGCCCTTCATCTGTTAGGCAATCCACACCCCCTAGACCCTCTTGCCAGGGGCTATTCTGTGTGACAAATAAAAATCCCAGACTTGCATTGGGTCAGAGTTATTAGAAGTGTGAAAATTTACCTCAACTTTGTCACACAATAAGATACACAAAGGAAGATCCCACTTTCAAAATCTATGCAAAGACCTTATCAGAGTCCTTAAAAATTACAGTTTGATGGTTCCTGTCTTGGAGTGCTGCTCCTGTGCAGGACACTGTTATAAATCCTGTATTAGATGAATCAACCTCTGAAATGAAAACATCATCTCCTGTTTTGAACACTGTGAAGAAACACTGACAAGCAATGGGAGAAACAACTCACTAAGTTGCACTACTGCATCAACCATAGAGAAAAGTATATTCAGAAAACAAAAATTGAAAGTTACAGTAACAGTGACAGACTTTCTCTCGGAAAAGTTATTTTACATATTCTCTCACCTCCCCAAAAAATCACAATACTGCTGATGAGGTTTCAATATTAATATTGTTTTGTGCTGAAAACTGAACTTTACTGGTTTGAATATTCAAGTTAATTCCCCTTGTCAGTCTAGTTTTGTTCCTGAAAAAATGACTTTAGCAGAAGTGCACCTAAGAAGAAAATAAAATATCTAAGTGGGTTAAATTGCCTTCTTACTGCTTACTTACAGCTCAGAAAGTCACACTGAAGTTGCCAGAGTACCTCAGAGAGACTTGAAAGAGCCTGTATGACTCTGCCAGTACAGATGACAAAGACTAGCAAAAAACCAATAAATCTGATCAAACTACATACAAAACATGCAACCACCCTGAGAAGATTCAACTCAATATCCAGACTTTGCATATCCCATCACACTCTGTAGTTAGTGCAAACACTGGACAGATCAGACAGACAGGGAATGGGCAAAAACAACACACCAACAAAAAAGGTGATGCTCTCCCAACAATTTTTATTCTGATCATGATAACACTATGAATAGCAAACAATCAGATGAAACTTTAAAGATTGAACTGCATATGACAGCACATATAGGAGGAAATGCCAAAAACTCTCTCAACAAATTTCTGACATTTTTTAGAACTCGAAAAACAATTTGTATAATATTAATTGATAGGTTATCTCTATGGCATTTTAAAGCAGCCAGTACACATGAACAATGGTAAGCTATTAGCATGCTATTAACATTTATTTTCATTTGTTTATTAAAAAAACCTCACCAGAGTACCTTGAAAAAATCTGACTTTTTTTTTTTTTTTTTATTCTGATAAATAGTTCCATGCTTATTGTGCACAACAGGGCAGACACTCAGTCTGGTTCTGCTGCTTAGCAGAAGCCCTTTCTCTCTCTGAAGTCTCATGCAAGTTCTAGAAACAGAAACATCAGACTGTATTTTCCCTCCACGAATGACACAAGTAGATAAAAACTAATAGCTGGAGAGAGGTGTTTGGAATCTTTACTCAGATCTATTCCCACACCAAAGTGCTCTGTGGGGTTTTTTCTCTTACGTTTTTGGCCAAATACGCTGTCCCAGCACCCTGTGCCCTCGGGAAGCCTGGGATAAATCTGTCTGGGTATTCCCATAGCAACACTCACTCCAAGCACACACAAATGCTACGCAGGGAGCCAGAAGAGCTCCCAAGGACAGGGGTGCCACATGTCTCCACAGCATTTTTGCCTATACTCATATTACCTAGATTTTCCTATTAACTGTCTGCTAGACAAGACCATGGGGAGTCAATTATTTGTTAAAAACACACTCATAAAGGAATCAAGCTCATTGTGTCACACATTCTCCATAATGCACTGATTTGTTGTTTCCTTTCCAGGACTTCTTATCAGAAATATCAGATGTTTGCTGATAGAAAGATCCATGAGACCTCTGATTGCAAATTAAGAAGTTCTTATTATCAAGTCTTCTCAGATCTGAGATAATGGAATGAGTTAGTATATTGCAGGAGATTGAGAAGGGGATGCTAACATGGATGTACTGAAAGCCACGACTCAGGTTCTTACACAGCACATGGACAGCCTGGCTATGGCTACTTTGGATTTCAAGTAATGCAGGCAGAGCAGCATCAGAATGTGAGGTTTGCAGTGACAATCCAACTCATGAAAACGTCAGAGGGCAGCTCATTTGTGCTGAAGAGTCACCTCAGACTCAGCTTCACTTTGCTTGGGATCAGGGCACTTGCAGCTGAAAGAGATCCAGATGCTTCTCCCAAGGAGGACACTGAGGGGAAGCCACTGGTCCCAGAAGGCTGCAGGCCACTGGTACAGCAAGATCTTCTACTTACCTGGGCCAAGAGTCCTGAACCTCACTTCATTTGACTGTTGACTGGTGAAGATGTCAGTCTGCAAACAAAGGCAGCTTTGGGGTTTTGACAACTGGATGTTTGTTTCACTTGGGCAAAACTCTGCCTGTTCTTCATCACATATATGTGAATATGGTCATCCAACAAGGATGGAAGTTCGTGCAGAGAAGGTGGATGTTTCCTGCACTGGGAACAACAGTTCGCAGAAAATCGTGGCACAAAATTACTTTACACTGAAGAAAGAGGTTTGAAGTTGACTCTCAAACTGTGCTCAGCGCTAGAGGGCAGCATAAGAAACAGGAAAATTTGGTTCTTAAGAGAAACCTGAGGTTTTTGAGACTGCTTAAGAACTTGTTAAAGGGCTCTCAGAACTACAAGTACCAAACTTACAAACTGCTAATTAACCAGCAAATTCTATTACACTGGTTATTTCCTAAGGGTAAGAAAAATGAAATTCTTATTATGTCATTAAGCCAACACTGGATTGTATTATGTGGGTACAGGCAAACAACACTTTACAGGAAGAAGGTCTTGGTAAGGGCTCTATTTCTTCTGTACACCCTTGAACTACCTATTCTGATCTGAAAACACTATAAATCCTGGCCATTGTTGTTTCTACTGGATATTTTCTCACTACCAGCCTATTAAATTCCCCTCTAGCCATAACTGTGCCATGGATATGAATCAGGCTAGACAGGTCCCTGCATCATTCCAGCAAAGTTAACATGAAGTTACTACAAGACTGGATAACCTGAAATCAGGGTAAAAGCTTCTAACTTAGTGGAATGAGATTATCTAGCAAAATATATATTTCCAAGTAGAATCAATTCCCCCTCAGATGAAGACATAGAGCTCTCTGACAGGTACCACTATTGCACTTTTAAGGCTTTCTGTATTCATTGACATCAATATTTTGACAGAGACCAATTTTGTCTTCTGAAACTGGTAAAAGGCTTGCTTTCAGAAAATACACTATAAGGATATTGAAGAGTAAGGAGTAACAAATTCCAAACCTTCAGACTTTCTAAAACATGTTTTTAAGCTTGTCCAAAGCAATACCCTTCTGCATTCCTCCTACTTGGAAACCAGATTTTAAGAAAGCATAGATGCATTTGAAGCAACACTATAACCTAAAGGATTAACATTGTCTTCATCACAGGAAATATATTTTAAACTGCAAAATTGTTTTTCTCATTTCAAATAATTCTGTACTTAAGGCAGTAACTTAAATTTCACCTGTAGGCAAACATGCAAAAATTTTTGGAATAACAGTCTACTAACACAGTAATAATCTGCCAAAATCTGCCTGAAAATTAATTGAGTGACTTTTGTTCTGTTGTGACACAACAAAACTGCAGTCTAAGTGCCATGAAGTAGTAGTGGTAGTCACAATGGAAAGAGAGGAATGAGGTGGGTACAATTACCTACCCAATTTTTCAGATAAGCAGCATGACAACCTGGTCCCAGGTCATGGTTCTGGTTAGTGTAAGTACCCCACCCTGCAATGCTGATTAGATCAGCCAGTCAAGGAGCGTGCTAAACCAATTTAATCTCATCATCTCTGATCTCTGCAGTTTCATGAGAATTATGGTACTGGTCTAACATGTTTCCTGTCTTGGATGAAAAAGACAGCATGTTATCCCATGTAACAGCCCCTTTTTAAATTATTTGTGATAATATTTTCAAAATTCCCATGAAATTTCATTACAGGGAACACTGTACAAACCAAAAGAAGAATGTAGCAATTACACCCCCATTTTGCAGAACAGCCAAGTGTTCAGTAACTTCACACAGAAACTCTGCTGACTTGGGTGACTTCATAAGTTCTTGAACAAATTACTTACATGTGTATAAGCTCCTGCTTGACCATTAGGTAAGTTGGTTACACTGAGTATTTATTCCAGTTAAGAAAGGAAGGCAACAGAAATTCACAGATGAGAGACCAGTTTGCATTCAGCAAACAGAGAGGTGCCAGAAATTGAGACTGCTTCTACTTGATGCTCAGTAACAAAGCTGAAATTCTAACAACGATTTTCCTCACTTCTTATTAGTGAGAAAGAAATAAGTGGAAACATGGGAGATCACTTACAGAAGGCCTAGTATTATGCAACCACATTACTGCATTTACAAGCATTTTTTATTTGTAAATGGATATAAAACAAAAAACTTCATTAACTGGAAACTTTGAGTTGTTTTTTTTACCTCTGAGAGGTTGGTTTTTTTTAATTCAGAGGTTTACCTCAGTTTTAACTAGAATCAGACACCTCGGTTCAAACTGGAGTTAGACACAATGAATCAAACTTTCTTGGGTAAGGCCAGTATTAAATACTGATGACTGGACTACAGCTATAGAGATTTCTGCTTGAAATTCACACCATTTTTGCCATTGGATGGAAGAGGACCTCTCCTACAGGCAATACGGAATAAATGGTGTGGAGACTATGTTAGTTGTTCGGGTTTTTCTTTTGGGGGCAGGAGGGCTGTAGTGTGTGTTTTTCATTGGTTTTGGTTGGGTTTATTTTTTTCTTTTTCCCCCCCTCTATCTGGTTTTGGGTGATTTTCCCCCCCCCTACATTTTTAATTACCATAGTTCAGGCTTAGCTTAAATAATAATTGTTCCTGCTTGAGACTCTCCTCCAGCTTCTTGACCAGATCCACATACTGTCCCTTTCTTCTCTCCACCCCTTCCCAGAGAGCTGAAAGAGTGAGCAGAGGTTCTTCAAGAGGCAGAAGAAGAGTGGATTTTGAAGACAAGGAGAAGCAGCAGCAGCAAGCCCATGTCTTGTCCAGCTGGACTCCCAGGACTAGGTGGGCAGGGAGGCAGGGAAAGAAGTGGACATTACGGGCTGACTTCCAGCCTCCTCCTGTCTCCTCTCCCCAGCTGGCACTCAATCAATTCCTCCCAGCACAGTCACTAAAATAATGAAAATACTTGTTCATTACATTCTCCTGTCATCAGAGCTGAATGAATACCTGAATATACAAGGCACTAGCATTCCTCAGTTCCTAACAAGTATGGAAAGGTTTGCAAGGCAGGCTTGAAGGGTACAGATGTACAGTCGATAAAATCTGCATATAAAGAGCATTCCGCAAAGACAACAGAATAAACCACGCTCCACATCCAGGGTCAGGGTCAGAGACCTGACCATGACACAGCACAGCAGGTTATCGTGCAAGAAAGAAGATACAAAGATTCAGAATATTGCACTCATTGTAATTGCACGTGTTCCTATATTTAGGAATCCGTTAATGGGCTTACTAAAAAAGGAAACTCATCTGCATTTAATGAATGTCAGACCACATTTTAGTTTGGGATTAACGGCGTCTGCATCTGTGCAGCTGAGAGGATTTTAAAAGCTCAGTGTGTTTTATACCATAAACCCAAATCTATGTCACCTGAAATAAACACGAAAAGCACTTAACTATTTTGAAAGCAATTTTGCCAGGAGCTGTCAGGCTGTCATGCTAATTAGTCATGTACATACAGCTTTTCCTTTTATACAAAACTGAGTAGTCACACCAAAAGTAAGGTTCACATGAGGAAATAGAAACAAGCTCTCTTCTACAGTCACCCAACTCAAAGCACCAAAAATAGGCTTCCTATTTCAGTAATCACATAAAATGAGATTTTCTCTGCTTACCTGGCTGTTCTGAGTTCCCTCAGATTAGTTCTACTTCAGAAACTTCCATTCAGTCCTCTGAGGAATTTTTTTTCAGCCACTTCTTTACAAACACAAAAATTTGAGAGAGCAGCAGCTCCCTCACTCAAGACAGTCTTTCTACTTTTCATAAGTGCTTCCAACATCAGCATAAACACTGGGAGCTGTTGCACCCCTTCCACCAATGTGTGTCACCGGCACCACAGCGCACACACGCTTTGATAAGTGGGCCTGCGATTGACAGTGCTCCTATTTAAAGAGTACTTTTCAAACACTTGCAGAGGCAATTGTACATGCCTGGAGCTTGTTCACACTTCCAAGAGTTTTCCTAAGTTATTCCAAGAGACAGAGATGAGCTTCAGTTTTAAATGAAACCTGAAGAAATGCAAAGAGAAGCAGGGCTGTTTTGAAGAAGAGCTGGTGTGATCACTTCTGTGATCAAGGGTTGGACTTTATGATCTCAGAGGTCCTTTCCAACCCATCTGATTCTATGAAAGCATCTTCCATCCCCATTTACTGTTGCTCTTCTCATGCTTAAAGCACAAGACACAGACAAATGCAGCAGCAGGGAGTAAGTACATTTTAAAGGTTTGCAAGCTACACTGCAATAAAAAAAAGAAAACTAAGCATAATATAGGTTCTTCTCTTTGCAGAAAAACATGAATGGCAAAATAAAAGCACTCTCCCATCTTTGATACCAAGTAGAAGATTTGTGCTAATGTTAATTTCAATGATAAACTGAGGTTATCAAGATGTCAAGAATTCTCCTTGAATGAGTAAGAAAGAATTAAAGAAAATGAAATAAGGTCAAGTGTTTAGTAGGTGTTTGGCTAAGTGCTGTAAGACAATACTTTTAGCTTAATTTTGGAAATAGGACAGTAAGTCAAGAACATGCTGAAATCAGAAAACAAACAATAAAGACAACTAGCAGTCTTCACAGACAGAAGGCAGAGAGAAAATCCTAGATTACACCCAGCAAACACTTTGGTTTGTTACTGTTCTCAGATATATGCACTCTCTCTCCTACAACAAGGAACTTTGAGAAATATCTATTACCTGAGAATTTTCCTCTTCTATCTTAATTTAGGAACTGCAGATAAAACATCTTTAAACTTACAACATTCTGCATTTCCTTTGCAACTTTAAAAAGCAGAATAATTTAATTCTTTTTTCAGTCTGCATTAGGTTGACTTTTCCTCTGCTTCAGTTGTGTGAAGAATGGAGGCATCTGAGCAACATCAGCTCTGTGGAGTTCTGCTCCACTAGAAAAACTCTTTTGTGCCGAGTTTACACAAATATTTCAATAACTTGATAAATACATTAAAAGAAATCCACTATGGAGGACAGTATCTCCTCTGTGTTCTCCGCCATAAAAGTCATGAGACTTCTCTAATGCTGGGACTTCAATGAACAAAGAAGAAGAGTGGAAAACTCCATAAGCATTGTTATTCCTCAAGACAAAAGGAAAAAGATGGACTCAGTTCTCACCAAAGGCTTTGGTGGCTGTTACATGAGGCAAGAACTGGACAATGAGGGTCACTTAGTGAAAAGAATATTTTTTTAATATTTATTAAGCAGTCTGAAGAGAAAAAAACCATATTTGGGTTATGCCACTCTTTACAACACTCCTCAGAAGAGATGTTGTCAGTTCTATGGACAGAAGAATTATAAAGCCATAAATTATCATTATGGGGCTGGAAAAGGTGCAGTGGCACAATTATTGAGAGGGATCTAAAAGCTCAGAACATTTGAGGAGCTTCTAAAACAGGTGCTGATGGCTACAAAAAGGATAGACAAATTCCACTATCATTCACATTAGAAAGCAAAGACATACAGAGGTGGCTGGTTATTTCTGCTTTGGGTTTTTGGGTCTTGTTTTTTTCAAGTCATCACAGCCCTGCCAGAATTTTAACAAAAAACAAGCAATCAAAGAAAAAAACAACAAGACAAACAAACAAAAAAATTCCACATGAAAGTACAGCTAGATTGAAGAATAAATCAAACTTAGAGCTAGAAATTCAGTTTTAAACAGAAATAGAAAGCAAGAAGGAAAATATGAGGAAGCCAAGAAAATCTGGAAATGCTGCTAAAATAGGAAAATAGAGGAAAACAAAGGAAAATTCGATGGTATCTGCAAGATACAGTGGGCAATTTAGTTAGTAATTTCTCATCATCTCATCATCGGACTACAGATTTCCCTGCAGATCTGTGTGACTTTAGTTTGAGGAGCATTATTGTAAAGGTCTGAAATTCACAAATCAACCTCTTATAAATGTGTTAAATCAACACAGAAGAACAGAAATAGAAACATCTACTACAGTTTTTAATTTATTATCTTTCTTGCAACATAAAACAAAGTTACACTCTGCTAAAATTCAGCCATGTCTGTTTTCTTCCTGTCCTGAGGTCACATCTGATTATCAGCTTCTAGTAAACACCAAAATTAAAAAGGATGAGGGGAAAAAGCCCCATCCCTTAAGTGGGTGTGTATTTTGAGACTGTACACAAATTCTTTACTTTTCTCCTTTTATTCTAATAACACTGTGTGGGAAATACAATTGTTAATTCAAGATTAACAGTTGTTCTCTTTGTATAAGATAAAATCAAGACTTTGTTCAGAGTAGTTCCAGTCTTTTCATCAGTGCTTACTAGCACTGCACCCCAGTTTAAGCCAGGGCAAAGGATTACGGTATCTGCTACACTGCACCTTCAGGAACATCATCATCTCACTGAGTTACCAAGAAATACTGTTATTTACTGAGTTAGCCAGTACTTCTGCAGAAAGCCTGTTCTTCAGATTGTGCTTATCACCAGTATGGTCCAAACCTACTTGCTGTAGAAACACAGACAAAAATCGCAGCTGGATGTGTAATCCAAGAAATGCTCCATTTTATGATTGCTGTAACTTAAATTAGATAATAAAAATATATATTAAATATAATAAATTATATATACTGTATTTGCAGCATGCTTTATACAGGAGAAGACTGAACTCAGCAGCAAATGCATTTTTAACCTCATGTTGTTGCTCCTTTGGAAAGTCCTTTGAAAGTTTTGATAAACATAATTACATGTCACATCCTGTTGTATTTTCCAGGGGGAAAAAAAAAAACAACAAACCAACAAAAAACATACAAAAGAAAAGAGCCTGGAAGTGACTGTAATATAGTTTAACAACTAGGCAGTCAATGATCTTACCACGCTCCTACCCTTCAGCTGGGATGCTGACAGTCAGATGTCAGCATGCCCATTATGGAGCCACTCAGGCAGGCAAGAGAAAATGAAAAGGGCAGAGATCCTTGCCTGTCTCCCTCAGTGATTCACAATTCCTGCTAGGAAGCACCTCCTTTCACTTGTGATTCACAGCTCTGAACACTGCCTTAGATTTATGTGTCCACACGTTCTCTTTAAAATGGGCCTCTAGGCCTGACCCTCCTCTCAAGCCATTTGGGAAAAGGTCTTCCTCTTTACCCAGTGTTCTGCAGGAGGAGCAGGATACAAAGCATTCCAATTTCCTTCTCTCTCCTGTGTACAGCGATATGAGCTCACCTCAAGGCTGTACTGGGATCCACGACAAAGCTGCTTAAATGAATGGGAACACAAGTGCTGCTACTGATTTCTACCAGATACAGACCTAGAAGAGCATTTTGAATAGTCTGTTAAAACTCTCATCTCACCTGTATTAAAATGGACTGGAGTAGAAGTTCAAAAAGCTGCCAGAAGATCCCCCAGTTACATTTCATGTAGCTGCACAGAAGTATTTTCTACCCATCCTTCTGTTGCACTGAGAAAGAGAGCAGAACCAGACCTGGATCCTACAGTCTGTGCATTATGTACACGAGTGCATTTAGCAGATATCTCATCCACACGTAATCCCAGACAGGTGGTTACTAATCCTAACTGTTCAAAGCAGAAACAGAATTATCCAGGAGTGTTAGCAAACTGCAGAAAAAATGACTTAAGAAAATGAATAATTAAAACTGACTTCCACCAACTTTGTAGAATACCTTTAATAATAGACAATCAGGGACTTTATTATTTATTATCATTATTTCAGTATAGACTATTTAGGTTAGACACCAAAAGAATATACTCTGATAAAACACCAGAGAATTGTGAGGCATTCAGTTCTGAATTTCCATAATGCTTTTAGGAATTGCTGAGCATGATAACAGATTTCATTAATCCTGAGGTTATGTCCAAAATGAACAGTGTTTTCTTCATTTGCTCCACCTGCCCAGCAGGTGTTTAAAATCCACAGGGCTTGTGAATTAATTACTGATGAGTCACTAGGGTGGGATGGGCTAATTAAACTCTATTTGAAAAAGAAAAGAATGAAGAAATCATTTTGCCAAAAGAGTTAGGATATTAGCTGCAGAGTAATAGTGAAGGAAGAAGTTCTAGACACAGCCAGCTCTGAATAGAAGACTTGAGAGGAGCTTATGTCCCTTTGGAGTAGCTGTTCATCAGTGAATCCAAGGACTTTCTACATTTGCAGTGGAAGTAGTTTTCTCTAACAGCAAATGAAGTTTCTTAACAGTTTGTTTCCAATTAATCTTTACTCCTGGAGAAAAGCTGCCCTTTAATACTACAACACTTAAACACAGTTGGCATAGGTTGTCAAAAGTCAGTAAAGACTCCAGGAATTTTGTCAAAAATCCTAACTCGAAGCAATGCCAGAGAACTAAATTTCTTACCCAGAAAATGAAATCTGGGATATTCTCATCCAACAAAAATAAATAATTATAAGATAAATTTAAACAAATTAGAAAGCAGGAGTTAATTTCCCTCTCAGGAGAACTAAAGCTCATTGCCTTAGTCCTAATCAACAGCTCCAAACCTCAGCCGGAAAAAATTCCTAACAAAGCCCCACACAGGATTTCTTTGTGTCACTGGGGAAGAGGATTTGGTGAGCCTGCTGAGGAGACATGGCTTCCTCCATGAGCAGAGCCACAATCTGGCTGGAACATTGCAATGAATCTGCTTCTCTGTCTCTCTGATTAAAATGCACACATGGGTTCTCTCTCCATCTTTAGTCAATGGTCATTGTGTGAAAGAGATCAACTTTTGCATGTTAAGGTCATTTACCAGAAAAATATATCATCTTTTTAAGAGTTTACTGCTTCCGGAGAAGAAGTTTTTGGTGTGCTACTCATGGCCAGTAAGCTTGTCAGTGCTTACCCAAACACTGCTGAAAGAAATGGAGACCAACAGCAAGAAAACTCCCACATTAGTCTGACTCCATCCTAATTTTGGAATAGCATCCTGTTAAAAGGCTCAGCAGAGGAGTGTTTCTGACTGTTATTAGAGTCTCTTTGCAGCTGCACCTATGCCAATGCAGGAGTTCAAAAATATATGCATGGAAATGCTGATGAGACCTTGCTCATCTCATATAATTTACATGAGAGTAGGTTAATCAGAAGCAGAGAACTGAGCAGAATCTTGTATGGTTTCTTCTCCAATGAATGTTGTTACAGAAGGTTCTGTCCCCTCAGACATTTGCTCTGATAACTCTTCTTTGTTTATGTACTTTCCTGCCAAAGACCTAGCAAGCTGTGGAGGCACAGACATCTGTTTTTCCATGATGACTTTTCTGGCTCATTTACCACCAGGTTTTCCAGTTCTGCAGTGCTTTAAGAAATGTAACCAGAGATACCAGATTTCCATTTATTTAGGTCCTCAGCTTCACCTACAGTCAGTAGATTTGCCATTGGTATTTTCCTGTACACTCTCCAGTCTAATTTTACACAATCTTCATAAGCAGAACTTTCTATGTCTGTTCATGATACATTCTTCTCAGGGTTGATGTTGGGCTGTTCCTCCTGACATCTCTAATTCCTGACTTTGGCTTGCTTTCATAACAACCTATGGGTCACATGGGACGTGCAAAGTTACAATTCTGTAACACAGGGTAAGTTACTCAGATACCGAAACATCTCCACCCTAAAAAAGTGCCTAGCCTTCAATGCAAAGAGCTATTCCCAAAACAGCCTCTTGCCTCAAACAAGGAGAAAAAGAAGAAAATGCAGAAATTTATCAAGCAAACTCTACACAACCACATGCACATCCTTTGGCCTCTTGTGGAGGATGGCGGTTGCACGGGGAACTTAGACTAAGGGTATTTTTCTCCGGTCGCTGCTCATAGTATCCTTCAAAAGTGGTAAAGGAAAAAGAGGATTTAGTTTTCTGCCTAAAATAATTCCTTGATTATCTTTGCACAACTGAGAACTCACAGAAAAGCCAGAATGTTTTCCCCGTGGATCTCATTTTGCCATTGTAAAACAGGAATAGCACCGCTTCCCCCCTGCCTTGCAGGAGCATTGAAACAAAGCTACAATTCAGAGCTGCTCAGTACCAGCCATCACTGAAATGCCTATAAAACCAATAAAAATCCTCTTTCCTCTCATTAGCAAAGATGTTAGGATCAGCCATTTTTCACAAATTCCTCTGCATCAGCAGCCAGTCTGCATCACCAGATATCTTCAATTACTCATTGCCCTGTCCCCCAAGAAAGTAATAGTGATGATGTTGGTTTCAATGTTTCCAAGCCACCAGCCTACAACATCTTCTGTATCACAAGGAGCAGATGTCTACTACTATTCCATTTCCTTAACTCGCAACAGAGGATTTGTTTTGTGCATAACGAGATTTTTCCAACCTCTTTGGGATTTGGTTTGTGAGGAATATTTGGTATTCCAGAAGTACTATCTTCCCCACAAATAGTCACATGAACTCAGATATTCATTGTTTTACAGCCTGGTAAAAATTTGATCCTGTGAACAATTGTTATCAGGAGGGTATCCATTCCCAACCGACCTAATCATACAGCATGAAAAGAAGTAAAAAATGCTAATTTCCAAGTTAGAATACACTGCACTCAAATAATTTTGCTCAGGCAAAAATTCTTTCTTTAAATTATACCTTTTAGCTCTATGCACATGTGCATTTTGCTTAATTACCCAGCCTGTTTTACCCCTCTCTTTTCCCATTCCCCCTTTTTGTTTTTCCTTGCTCAGAGGTATGCAAACCATCTGTGCAGAGAACATGGTCTAATAACTATTTGCAAATCTGTTCCCTGCAAGTGACAGTACCAAAGCTGCAAGGCCAAACAGTACCAGCTGCTTGCAGGAGCCCAGGTTTGCCTGTTCCCTGTCCTTCTCTGTGGACAATACATGAAAATACTTGAAGATCCCATGGGTCTCACACTTCTGTTGGGGTCAAACATGACTGCACATTGTTTGATTTTATAATACCAGAACACAGGGTTTGAATTTAGATGCCAGTATTTCAAAGAGATGAGTTTCATGTCTATTGTTTCTTTGAGAGACAATGTCCAGCAGACATCAGAGCCATACTGAACTTCTGAGCTACAGTTTTTTCCAATTACTTGAATAAAATCTATTTTAAATAGAAATACTGACATTTATTCTCAACATACTGTCCAGTACATATATCTTCCATATATACAGAACTTTGTTAACCACAGAATAGCTGGAGTTGAAAAAGACCTTTAAGATCATCAAGTCCAAGCCTTAAGCCAGCAGTGGCAAGTCCACCACTAAACAATAGTAGATTTTTTTTTCTATTTATTTCTATTGACAAAGGGAAAAATCTTCATCACAGAAATGCTAGTAAGTGTTATGATCTGTTCTTAAAAAGCCAGACCACTAAAAACTATTCTGAAGTGTTACTGAAAAGATACTCAAATTTTATTCTCATAGCACTTGCATAATATATGAACATATGCTTATTGTCCAATTTTATTTTTTTTTTTGTAAGATTTAAGTGTTTAAGTAAAGAAACTCCAGGGAACTTACATGCTCCATCTCTGAAGGGGAAGATTCCAGGGTTACATACCTGGCCCACAAGAAACCAAAGCACGTTTATACATCCTCTGAAAGCGTTGGCCTTCAAATTTTTAAACAGCTTTCTCTTAGATTATGTTTTGAAGACCTGGTTTAGAGATTTACATGAAATGCTTTGTGTTATTTTTTTAATTAATTTAGTAAATGTAAAAATTTTATACCCAAAGTGAGATGCTACTTATACAGTCATACCACCAGCCAGCACTTACTCTTTAGTAAACAACCCTATTCATTTTACAGGAGAAACACTGACATGATCTTACTTTGAAGACTGGTGTAAAGCAGACTTGAAGCTTTTCAATAAAGAGTAAGTGTTGCAACTGGTGCAAAGACATATTTTTTACTACCTGTTTACTACCTGTCTCATAAAAAGAGCCCTTTTTTCCATGTTTGCAAAAAAAAAAAAATTTAATTTAAATACTCTCAACAGACTCAGAGGAGCTTCTTATTAAAGGTATTTTTCTCTGGTAGCGCTCACACATTGATGCACAACAGCTTCCAGCCCTTCAGAAAAGTCATGTTCTATAAACCATTACAGTAACTTCTTTTAAACTTGCATTTCCAATAACTAACATTATTCTCAGCATAACCCTAAGTATCAGGATATTTCTTAATATATTTCTTACAATACATTCCCTACAATGTAGGGAATGGGAAAAGCAGAGAACAGGTAAGAGCAAGAAGAGGAAGCACTTTCATTACATTTCCTCCAACACACCAACCAGCGAAGCAGAGCTACTGTGTGGAAATTAGTAAATTATGCAGGGGGGGAAAAAAGTCAATATAAATCTGTTTTCTTTTGGAGTAAAAGGACACTCTACATGCCACAGTGCTCTTCCTCCTTGTGTTTTCATCAGTGATTACTCAGATCTTCCTCCTGGGGACCACCTCAGCCCTTGCTAATTTTTAATTTTAAAAAGCACTAATTTCTAAACCACACCTTCGAAGCAAACAGTCCTTAATGGAGCAGATAAAACAAAGGGATATTGAAACAATAATTCAAACATTATTTTAACATTTAAGGAAAAGGAATTTTTCTCTCCTGAGTATCAGTTAAAGAAACAGATTTATATAAAATATATTCAAACTACAAGAGTTACCAAACTTCCCAAGTGGTGGCAAGACATAGTGACAGAAGAAAATAGGTGCTGGAAACTAAGGCATAACGTAAATTTGTTTCACTTGTGACTGGCTGTTGGATGATAGTGTGTCTTCCTAATGCTTTACTGGATTTCTAAGGTCTACCTTCTAACACGATCAGCTGTTTGTCTTCTAGCCATACTTGACAAATAAAATTAAGCAAGCTTCTTCACAGAATTTCCATTTATAAACATAGAATTCAATTTTTCAATTTAATATTTCCCATCAGAAAAGAACAGGAGAATGAGGAATGAGATTTTGTCATATTTGTCACATAATTCCATTTGATGTCATTCCTCTTTCAGTGATTTCTATCTGCATAATTTAATAGTTCATATTACAGTCACTGAATCTCAAGCAGCTGGTGATGATCATATTTCAGAACCTGTTAGCATTCACTTGCTATGATCTTGTTCTTCCCATCTTCCATCTGAGCCACCTTCAGCTGGTCAGTGTGGGGGAAAGTGTTATCAGAACTAAAATAGCAGGGTAGAAAACTTGCACTGTAACAACCAACATCCCAAATGTTCAGGTGAGTGCTTTCAACCATGATAAATAGGTTCCTGTGTAGCTTTTAGTAATACTTTATATTAGATTCCATGTGCATTATTTAAAAACAACCATATAAGTTAAGTTGTTTGGAGCTTTTTCTTCTCATCTTTTCAAATATTTCAAAGAATGCCTTTCCTTGTAAGGGAAATAGTTCTATATTTGGATCTAAAATCATTAGTGTTTATCTCAGATGCTGCCAAATCATACTGTAACTATTAAATAAAGACAGACTTTATCTAAAGTCAAGAGTAAAATCACAGTTAATTGAGCATGAAAACACATATGGGTTCCTCAGCCAGACAACCAAGCTGGATTTTCTGCCCCCCCATCCCATTTTCCCCCTCCTCTTCTTCCTCAGAGTAGCTTCCAAACAAGTCACTGCAATGAGCTGCAATATTTATCCTATGAGACTTTGTGAAAAACTACTTCTGGAGGAATGAAGGCCCCACAAGGGCATTTGCAATTTCATTCTAATTGCTGTTGATTCTCCAAGATAAATCCAGGCAAAGTCAGGACTGTTTCCAAGGTCAGAGAGGCCACTCTGTATTATTATTAAGATTAATGCCTATTTACACAAAGTCATATCTCAGAATTTATTCCCTCAGATCAAGAAAGCTAATAATTCTGTAGCTGATAAAAAACCCCAAATCTGTGTGCAATTTCTCTGTTATCCTGAAGAACAACCTGACCCCCAATCTTCATCTTAACTGCAAAAGCAAAATCACCAGAGCCACATGGATCTCTAGCTTCCATTCAAACAAATATGTTTGATACCCAAACTTATCCTTTTCACAGTTTATTTTAGATTCATTACTTAATGCAGAATTCACTGGGATATGTTTTCCTATTGCAGTTCTACAATACTTTTTTTTTTTGGTACAATATATTTCACAGAATCATACAGTATCTTGTCTCAAGGTGGAAGAGATCCATAAGGATCATGAAGTCCAACTCCCTGCTCCTGGCAGGACTACCTAAAACTAAACCACATATGACTAAGAGCCTCATCCAGGTGCTCCTTGAACTCTGGCATGCTTGGTGCCATGAGCACTTCCCTGGGAAGCCTGTTCCAGTGCCCATCCATACATATATTTCATAGAATCAGAGGGGTTGGAAAGGACTTCTGAGATCATCAAGTCCAACCCTTGATCCACTACCACTGCAGTTACTAGACCATGGCACTAAGTGCCATATCCAGTCTCTTCTTGAATACCTCCAGGGATGGAGAATCTACCACCTCCCTGGGCAGCCCATTCCAAGGTTTGATTACTCTGTGAAGAATTTCTTCCCAATATCTAATCTAAACCTCCCCTGGCAGAACTTGGGACCGTGCCCTCTTGCCTTACTGCTGGTTGCCTCGGAGAACAGACCAACCCTCACCTGGCTACAACCTCCTGTCAGGTAGCTGTAGACAGTGATGAGCCTCCTCCTGAGCCTCCTCTTTCCCAGGCTAAACAAACCCAGCTCCCTCAGCCTCNTTGATTACTCTGTGAAGAATTTCTTCCCAATATCTAATCTAAACCTCCCCTGGCAGAACTTGGGACCGTGCCCTCTTGCCTTACTGCTGGTTGCCTCGGAGAACAGACCAACCCTCACCTGGCTACAACCTCCTGTCAGGTAGCTGTAGACAGTGATGAGCCTTCTCCTGAGCCTTCTCTTTCCCAGGCTAAACAAACCCAGCTCCCTCAGCCTCTCCTCACAGGACTTGTGCTCGAGTCCCTTCACCAGCCTGGTTGCTCTTCTCTGGACCCACTCCAGCACCTCCATGTCCTTCCTGAACTGAGGGGCCCAGAACCGGACACAGGACTCCAGGTGTGGCCTCACCAGCGCTGAGTACAGGGGCAGAATCACTTCCCTGCTCCTGCTGGCCACACTGTTCCTGATACAGGCCAGGATCCCATTGGCCTTCCTGGCCACCTGGGCACACTGCTGGCTCATGTTCAGCCTCCTGTCAATCCAAACTCCCAGGTCCCTTTCTGCCTGGCTGCTCTCCAGCCACTGTCCTCAGCAGATACTGCAGAAAAAACCCCAAACCTTTGGATGAGAGCCACAAGAAAATCCTGGGGTTTATTACTAAAAAAATCTCCATTTTTAAGGGTACATGTATTGGAGGCCTATTATATACCAATTTAAATACATATTAATTTATGCTTGACTGATTAGGTATATCATAATCTATTATGGTATTCAAATATTTAAGAATGTTTTGCTACCTACATTTTAAAAATGTATTCTGGAATAGTTAAGGGTAGGCGTAAGTGGAACATTCCTACAATTTCTGCAATGAAAACATTTTTTTAATCAGTTCAAATTCACTGAATCAAACATATTCATGCAAGCGTTTAGCTTAATCTTAGATGGGATTAATTATTTGGATGAAAATTCAAAAACTTTTAGAAAGATCATTACTCTTTCTGTGAAATTAAATACCAAACTGTTCTCTTAATAAATGGAAGTCTTCATGAAAAGCCAAGGAGAAACTATTGAATGAGAATTTAGATTAGCTTTGAGAATTCTGTCTTCAAGTTAGGAAAGCCGTTTGCATTCCTAACAGCCACCAGCACTATCAAGCTCATTACTTAACGAGGGCAATCCAGCCTGTGAAACCAACTGGCAACTCAGAAGAAATAGCTTTTAAGTCAAGAATGCTCTCTGGTGACACACTGCTGATAATGATTTTTATGTCAACGGCTATGAGAGATGCAAAACATGCAAAAGCCAGAGATTTTATCTCCAAGGTCAGACTGTCACATGTAGACAGTACTCCCCAGAATCCAAAGGAAACGCTTACCTGATTTTAGTAGTTACTGAGTGCAATTACCTATTCTGTACCTTGCAAAAAATTAAAGTGATCCATTAAAAAAAAAGTATTAGAAGCATTTTCCATGAGTTTGATTATTCTATTTATGCTTCCTTTTAAGAACCCATAAAGCAACTTGTGAAACTATGGTCCCCCACACAGACAAACTTGGTGATGATGCTGACACATCAGCTTACTAATTAGCACATGCTCTTCAATTGCAATTATGCTTTGCAGGTTTTTAAAGTCTTTGTCAATAGAAATCTCTCTACAGCTCTGTGATGTTCTTGATGTGCCATTAAAACTTTTATCATGTTTATTACCTATCCCAAAGATAATTCATGGCAACAGTCTCTCCAAAGAGTATTACTGTTAATTTATATTACTCAAGCCCAACTCTGACTTGAAAATTTTACTTGATGGACATTAATTTTGGAAAGTTGACACCTATTGTGGAAAGGTTTCATACTGTTTTAAAGATTTGACATACTAATAAGTAAGCTAAGCTCCCTTAAACAACAAGGTACATTGTTACTTTCCCGAAGAATTTGAAAAAAAAAAAAAATCCTTCTCAAAAGCAGAAAAGCTGCCTTTATTGTCCTTTGAAAAGTTCCCCCTTTTTGTCCACAGCTCCGAATGTGTTACTAGGATGCCTACACTTCTACATGTACTACAAAAACATCATTCCACTGTTCCCCCAGCTACTCTTCAGGTTGAAGATATGCTTTACAGTCACATATTTGTTTATGAATTTCCTTATCCTCCCACCTGAACTTCTGGCCTCCACCTGAAGTTCATCTCTTCACAAATACTGCTCTGCAATAGTTCTCTATGGGGCACACACCACCATTCAGGCTGGTTTTCTCGTGGTTCTTTGCTTCTCTTGTCAGGTTTCTAGTTCCCTTTGGAATGATGCCTGTTCTTCCCCGAAGAGATCAGGGCCTTATTTTGGTACTGAACTTGCTTTGTACACCATTCAAAAATGGAGTGGCTGTAATTTATCTGGAAAGGGTCAGAGGAGATTTCACAAAACCAATGAAGATGATAAATCCTTTGCTCCCAGTACAAAGGGACCCTCAGACTGCTCCATCTTAAAGAGACAATTTTAAGTCAGAGAAAACAAGACTCAGTGTATACATTGAGGGAGAGAGACACATTGGCTCCTTTTTCCCTTCAGGCTCTATCTCCTGCAACTGTTTTATCCCCTAGTTGAACCACCAGAGAAAACAGCTCTGGAGGTTTTTTCAGCTCCTGTGCAGACTCCTGCCATCTGCAGTTCCTCTTTCCAGGAATGAGAGTGCCTTAATTTCCATGTGGACAAGGACAGGTGCAATGTGATGCCGCAATACCAGTTCTGTCCAATTTGCCACAACATCTTGTCTTCACACATGGACAGAACTTTCACAGTACCATTCTGAAAACAGCACAGCTTGTTAAAATACTCTCCCAAATCCCACAAGACACACTGAACAAGACCTAGTACTGCGTAAAAAGTAGTGTTAGGAGCACTGGGATGGACTTTATAGGACTAGATATCGATTATGCTTACTTGCAAAAGTTTTTTTAAATTTATTACTTGTACTGATTCAGAAGATGGGAAGTGATCCATATTTTATTATCTGCCTACATTTTTGCAAAGCCATCACTATGGCTAGCAAACAAAACCTGCAACAAATAGCTTTCAAGAAGGTGCTGGCCAACTGACAACCTGAGAAACAGTGACAGCAGAATGGAGTTATCTTCCACAAGATACACCTGGCTTGTGAAGCTGTGCCACAAATACATGTCAATTTGGCAGATGGAGGGAAGAAGCAGCTGATACAGACAGATAACCTTTTATCTCTTCCAAAGCATCTTGAAGGTCAACCAAATACCCACAGTGATTTTGAGGTGTTTTGATAGCTAGGTAATCCTCCCACAGGGAGCAACAGCAGTGAGCACAGCAGCCTGATGTCCTGACACAAGCATTTAACAAGCAGCCTTGTTTTCAGAGGAGAACACTAATTGACATGAATGCAACTTGTTTAAGTCAAATTTTCTGAGTTGTATTCAGTTTTAATCCTTTCAACCACATTTCATCCACAAGAACAAATACAAGTTTAGTGCTCTAACAAAACATTTCCACTTCCACGCACGAAGCTGAATTCACTCATTAGCTGTAGCATTATTAAATCCTCACTGTTCAGTGACATGGTTAGGAATTCATTTTGGCAAATGCTCTAAGGAACAACAGATTCCAACGCTCTCTTATAGTCTCAAGTATCAGGACAGATGTTCTTAGCTTCCCTTCATCAAACATACATGCTAGCTACCCCTGTACAGCTCAGCTGTACTTGTGCTCCTAATGACACCCACTGGGAGCTGCAAACGCACAGCCTCATCCACTATTCCCTACAGCAAAACAAAGACATTGATTTTCCAGTTCAAGCAATAGCAGCATGTTGCCTCAGTTGCTTGCCCAGTTTCATCTTCAGCAAAACATTTGCATCTTTACAGTTATTAACTTCATCATTCCATGGTATTAAATACTGATCTATTTTTCACTTTTAACAGAAAGCCCCGTAATTCTCTAATATTTAGCTTGTGGTTCTTTGGTGGTAAAAATATCATCTATCAGGTGCTCAGCTAAGAAAACCTTTTCTTCTGTTCAAGATCTGTTTTCTAAAACTACAGGTAAGTTTGGCATGTGATTCCCACATTGTAAGTGATCAAAACACAGAAATGTCATCGGCCTCAAGCAGCAGACAAAGTCTTCCAAAAATGGAGCCTGCAGTGGCTGCTGGCCTGGTTAATAATTAGCACATGACATGGCATTGAGAAAGTAAATTTAAACCCTTTAAATACATAATGTCTTTAATATGTTGTGGAAGATGTATTTTTTAAATTTAATTTTTTCTTGCTTCTGTTATTTATGTTGAAAAACCAGCCTGGGACCAGAAATAGAGAAGAAATGCTGAAAGAGAGTAAATGAGATACAGCAACTGAAATGAAAGAGCCTCAAGCATAATGCAGTGGTACTTACCTTACATCTCTCTTCTCAACCTGTTGGACTCTGCAAGGCTGGCAAAAATCCAAGAGTACCCACCATACTTGATAATCAAATTTTTAGCTGAGACAAAGTGTATTTATACATGTTTTGTAAATGCTAGGTTTGTTGAAAGCACTGTCAGCTGCAGTTTTCAGAAGATCAAACAGAATAACAAAAAAACCTCAAGGAAGATTACCATTGTCCCAGAGAGTTTCCAAAATGAAAGGTGAGTCGTGAGTAGCGGAGGGCATAAATTTTACAGCCTTTTTTTTTTTTTTTTATTTCACACACTGGAGAATAACCTCAATCAGATTCCTTGCCTGCAAGGAACAGAAACCCTGGCTCTGCTTCTTGACAGCCAGAGATGGTGATGGGCAGCCTTGTCTCAGCAAGCCTTTCTACCAATGGATTCCTCTAGTATTGACCATAACCCAGCCATGGCCTCTGTCAGCTCCATCCTGTCCCAAATTCTCCAACCTTGACCAGCAAATTCATTCTTGTTCAGCCTCACAGAGACAACATGGTGGTGGTTCAATAGACCAAAGTGGGGTTCTAGTTCTACTCACAGCACAACTATGTACTCCCACCCTCACTTCTCAAAATACCTTCCTAGTTACTACATCCGCCCTTTTTTAAGCTTCTCAGTACCTAAAGCATAATGTTTAAATAACTTCCCATCCCAGGGAGAACACACAGGATTTTCTGCCATGTTCTTTTCAGACTATTTCATGGGAGTAGGGCTTTGAGTGCACTTCAGACAAGACAGTTTTGCTTAATAAAGACCACGTACTATAAATAGCCTTGTATTCTGCTCCAGCTAGGCAGAAACACCTGTGAAACACGACAGATTTAAGATGTGCCCCACCCAAAACCAGTACATTATCAAAACAGATCAACACTCCACAGTAACTGAGATAGGACTAAGCTTGCAAAAACACCTCTGAAAGCTGAGCAGCTCAGAAGGTGCTTCCATTCTCTGCCCACCTGTCTTATGGTTTTTAATAACAACTCACAACTCCAGACAGGTTGACAACTTATTGAAAAGGGTTTTTCTTCAGAAAGGTTCTCAACATGTACTGCATAGCACCTTTATTACATTGGTGCTGACATTTAATGCTCAATAAATCTGCAGTCCTTCAGTGAAGCTCAGCCTTACACCTAAACTCAGATTTCTACATTTTCTTTTGATACCTGAGATTTTCCAGGCACCATGAGTTGGTTCCACATCTTGCATTTAATTGTCACTGGCAAGATGAATCAAGAAGAAAGGGCAGGGGGAAAAAAAAAAATTTCCTAAGCGTCTTTCACAAAATTTCACAGCTGCTTTTCTCTCAAAGAAATCAAACTGTGTCATTCCATTCAGCTACAGCTTGTAACCTCCCCAACAACAGCCACTGCAAAGTGAGTGAAGACTGAAAGCTCTCCCAGATAAACCTTCTGGCAGCAGCTCATCACTGGACTCGATGGGGAAGGGTCAGGGGACACTGCTGATTGATGGCTCTCTCAAAGTCAGGTGACGTAACAACTTCTCAGGGGACAGTTGCTCACAGAAGCAACCCCATGAGGTGGGGAAGGCAAAGCACCAACATATAATGGCTAGGAGGGTTCTCAGAATGCTTTTACTCCAGGGGAAATGTTCAGCTTATTTCCAAGTGGCAGCAGAACTCCCTCAAGTAGTGCACTTCATAAGGGTTTGTAGCAGGGTTCAGTGCAAAGCACTTTCAATTCACTGAAGTATAACGTAAAGAAGAATTTAGTTGACTCACTTGAACTAGACGCACACAAATTATTCCAGAAGACTTTTTATTTAACACCTAATTGTGTTATTGGTAACTGTCAACAGAATTAAGCCACAGAGGCTTAATTCACTTCAATGTTTGTTTTTTTCTCCTAGATGTCAAAAATGGATTACAACCAGTTAATTTGATCTACAGCAGATTTCCAGAGAAGCCAGAGAGAATAGCTGCCTGAAATAGAGGGTCTGGCCCCTGCAGAGGGCTGTCAAACCACCCCATCTCAACACATGACCCTTTGATAACATGGGCATATCAAAGTTACAAACTGGACAACCACACTTCCAGATTCTCAGCTGTTGGAAACTGGCCCTGCTCCAGCACCAGAAACAGCCTAATTCCTGATAAGTCTACAGATAATGTGACCCCTTCATACAGCAGATGACAGTGAATGAAGAGTGAAATGTGACAGCTGATGTATTCCTTGGGGTCATTCCAAGCTGGAAATGAAGCATATGTAGCGCTTCACATGCATGCAATATATGATACATACATAGGGAAACCCATTCCTGTTGTTTTATTGCAAGCTTTTTGTTTCTTAGTAATGTTCCTTTTAGCCACAAACACTTAAATTAATGACAACTCCAGCTTTTCTTAAGAAAATAAAATTTCTATGACTCTGCAGAGTAAATCTCTAAGTCCTAAAATGCATAACAGAGAGAGATCGGAAATGGAAATGCATAATGGAAACGCAATATTTTAAAATCATAACTTTTTTTGATCAACCTTGTGATTCAGATGTTTTACTTAGAAATCAAGTTAAGCGTTCATAATGCTGTACTTATTAATCACAATATTTCATTTTGGCGTACAGCAGGCTTACACTTTAACAGCAACTTTGGCTCTAGGTTGTAAAGAAATTAAATTTAACTATACTCCTTCCAGAAGCCATTTTGAGCTTTTAGTACTGTACACAATCAACATTAATGTGACATTACTGAGATGTGAAGCAGCACCTTTCTTCCTCTGAGAGACTCTACAAGTAATTTTCTGATGCAAGAGCATGAATGTAACAAAGAAATTTTGCATAGTGGTATGTTGTCTTTTTGACTGTTTGTTCATTTGTCCATGCCAGATTTCCATCATGTAAAGGTTCCCAACTTCATTATGTCTCCATAATTGCATCATTCTTCCCTGTTCCCACTGCAGCAGTGCCTCGCTGTCTCTGCTCTCACACAGCCTCCCTTTGGCCACATCTCTTACCTCAGGATAAGCACTGAGGGCATCCTGTACCAAGATCAAGACTATTGCAGTCTTTTTGTTCTCTCTGCCAGTCCCCATCTCATTTTTGTCAATACCTGTGTGTGCTGTTCACAAAACACTTGACAAGAACACACTGATTTCCTGCCTGGTTCTTTGTCATTTATGGTAGAACAAGCAGTTCTTCACACATAGCTAAAGCCAGGTCAGAATGTCCCCCAGGAGAGGGCTCATAACCCAACCCCAGCCCAGCAATCGTTGTGGGAAGGTGTTCCAAAGACCTGAGTATTTACTTACATGACAAGCCTTCCCCCTGTCTCAGGTTACCCTCCTCCACAGCAAGCACTCAGCACTGTTCACATTTAAAATTATATTTGCCCCAACAGGCCCAGAGGCAGTTCTTTGTGTGGCTTCTTCAAACAAATTCTTCCATTTCATTCTATTCGATTTCATAAGCTTCTTACAAACACGATTTTGTTATCACTGCATTTAGCAACACCTAAAATACAGAGATCATCAGACTAATATATAAGGAATATCATTATGATATGATTTACACAACTGTGTAAAAAGGGAAAAAATGCTATTGTAAGCAAATTAGCTGTCAAGCCACAATCAAACTAATTAGATAAACCCTTCCCAAATTTTTTGTCATAAAAAGCACTTTATAAAAAAAAAATATGAGAAAGTTGTAGGGCCTCTATTTGTAGTGTTTCAGTGGTGTACTTAAAATGAAACTCTCTTACACTATTTGTAACTATCATCTGTAGCACCCAACAGAGTATAAATTATGTATCTGCCTGGCTCTGTACCCCTACTGTCCAGTGCTATAGATAGCAAAATTGGTCAACAAAATATAAGTGCCACTAACTACTTATTTTATAATTTGCATAATTTGTTCTTCATTAAAGCACAATGATAGACTGTCTTTGAGGAGACACCATTCTATTAGTGATTCATACACTATCTTGGCAAGTAAACCAAAGATATCATGCTGGATTTTAGCTTTGTGCCAGATTCCCCACAAATTTATGGTTTAAGTAGTTATTTGCACCTGAGCAATGGGACATGATACACAGTCCTTGGTGGCCAGGACTGACAAGAGGAAACAGTTTCAAGTTGCACCACAGAAGGTTCAGGCTGGATTTAGGAAAAGTTTCTTCACTAAAAGATTGGTTAAGCACTGGAACAGGGTCTCCGGGGAAGTGGTTGAGTCACGATCCCCAGAGGTGTTCAAGAAATGAGCAGACCTGGCACTTGGAGATGTGGTTTAGAGGCCATGAGGGTGTTCAGCTAAAGGTGGACTTGATGATCTTGGAGGTCTTTTCCAACCTTAATGATTCTACAACTCACAAATTCAAATGGCTCCAACCAAATAGCAGGCTGTGTCACAGCATTCCAATCTGAGCAATTTGAGCAAGTAAACACCTGGCCCAAGATGTAGAATGCAGCATTAAAGGCTACCTAAGCCTTTAATAATGGATTTTTGTATACAAGATATTCCACTAGGAACACAGAGTCTGTAGACAAGACAACTTTCACCTTGCACTTGTTGTTATTCATATCCATACATGTACTCAACAGCTTAAGATTTTTCTCTAGAGTTCTACATGTTATGCTTTTTTTTTTTTTGTGGAATAGATACATTGAGAAAAAGAAAAGTGACTATTTACATAATTCATTCAGAATCACCTCCCATTACACAACTTCAAACACACAGCACAAGAGACAATACAGTGCCTGAACTTTGTTCATTTTCAAAGACAGAACTGACCCTAAGGCACAAGAGAAGGTACTAAACTACCATGATGGCATGCTATTAATAAAGTGAAGTAGCCATTTTAATTACCTTTCATCTCACCTTATAAAAAAATTAATCAGCAGATATATCTTTCAGCAACACAAAGTGATTTTTAATTAAAAAAATCTTCCACAAATTATTTTTTCCTCAGTATACATAACAAGGCATTGTGCTAGATTTATACTTTGAAGAATGCTAATCACAGAGATAAAATGTACAAATGGATGCTTATTGACACATACTCCTCATGGATAATAACATTACTTATTTTACTGATTCATCTTGCTGTCATTCAAGTAGATTTTTTTAATGCTAAACCCCAACATTTCATCAAAAGAGTAAGATACTGGGAATATTCAACTAATCCAAAAGTTTCCCTATAAAAGTCTAGCACTAGAGTTTCAACTACATAGCTAGGCAGTTCAGATTTCAGATTAATTCAGTTTTGATGCTCTTAAGATCATAGTCTAGTGCTGAATTTCATATTGCACACAGAGTTTTCTGAGGCAGACTCCATGGGGAAATACAGAATTCCTCTCTTTCTTAATTTTATAAATTGTTACAGACTATACAGTTTGGATTGATTTTTCTGATTTGACTATCCTCCTCAAGGACTACATAAATGAAACAAACCTTCAGGCTACATATATGTTGCTACCATTTTCCTTTTCTCTCTAATTAATTCGATTCTATCCAAAATACGAACATGAAACACAAAGACTGTTTAACCCACCAAAAAAACCCCAAAAGTAATCCATTAATATTCCTGAAGCGAAAGCCACATCTATGGAGTTCATTTTTCCATGAAATATTTAAAGCAGTCTAACAACTATATAAGATGCTATTCTACTTGTACCTATACCCTATCAGAAAATTTTCAGTTATAGTAAGACAATAATGAGTCACCAAAAAGAACTAAAACTTTTGCTGAAATATAGTCAGTCATGACACTCCATCAAAAATGAGTCCTGAGCTCCAGACACTAAATTTTCATCAGTGCCAAAAAAAGATATTTAAACCCTCAACTGAAAGAACTGAAAAAGAAAAACGAGAGATTCAAAGTCACATCCTGTATGAGCACCACGACTATTGATTGGTTACTAGTGGAAGAATCAACCTATTCTCAAGTCCCTTTTTAATGATAAATGGCAAAAACTCTTTGGAAGTCATGAAATGAAAAGCTTCACAACCCCTGAAAGCTTCTGATAATGACAAAATTAACTTCTGCATAGCTCTGCTCATACAGTTAACAATATTGAGAGGGAGGTGTGTTAGCAGATGCCTCTATATCCATTTAAAATAATGTTTAACTCAGTGAAATAAATCTCTTTTTAATCAGCAATGCTTTAGAAGCTAAATTACAGTTAGAGTATGTAATGAAGAGATAAAACTCTCTGAATAAAAATCAAAATTAATATAAAGAAATTAAGTTATAATTGCTTGAGGAGAGGGAACTATCTAACTTTATGAGATAGTTAGAAAAGGCAAATCACAGCAGTTTCACAGAACTCTTGTTCAGAGCCTGCTTTTCTTCTAATCTCAAGTTTTCTGAGGACCCAAAGCAGAATTTCTGTAACTTTCAGGACAACACAAAAAACCTGATCCCTCCCTCCCCATCAGATTTGATAGAATTTCTTAAGTTTGAAACGACTGCCTACTTTTTAAAGCATTGAAAACACTGTTACAGGGTACTCATGAATAGCACAGATCAATTTAGGAAGCCTGTTAAACATCAGCATCTTTCCTATTACCCAGGAGAAGCAGCAAGGTTCTGTACTTCATTGAACGTTATTTTAAAGATCCACCTTACCTGTTTCACAGAATTTTCAAGGTAATGAAGCTCATAGAAAAATTATCCTTTTTATTAACTCAACACATCAGCTTTTCATAAATGCAACCAACTGCTAAAGAAATAAATGGAACGAGATGTGCAAAATGGATATGATTCTTGAGATTAGGATGCTACTTAATTCTCCGTTACCAAGACAGCACTACACCACATCCTCTGGTTTAAATTAAATCATGAACTTTCACACATAAGAGCAGTAATGGAAAAGCAGTTTGCAAATTTTCAGCTTACTAGTGGGTGGCAGGCCAACACCTGCCTGGTGTTAGCATCAGACTCTGTGTACTCTATACAAAAGGTATTAATTACCTAATTTGAGACACACTCCTTGAAAGGTACACAAACATTCATCTAAGGATGCCACTAAGGTTAATTCTTTCTGTGTAATACAGCTCTAGAGATTATGTATTGCTATGGATGACTGTTCATAATTTGTATTGGATATGTACTGCTTTAGTCCTTTGTCTTACTAAAAGTTTGCAAAGGTCAAAAAGTCCCTGATCTGAACATCACTTCATTGAACCACAGAGAATGACTGGATCCAAATCCCACTGACAGTTACAGAAAGACTCCTAGGAGGTGTTGAGTTCTGAGAGCAATGCAAGGTGTGAATGCATGAGCTCTCTGAAAATAAAACACCACCAGGTAGCATCTTTGGATGCTCTGAATTACCAGTTAACGCCTTGCTGATACTTCAAGGCAGAATTTATCATCACAGTCATGCCCTACAAAGCTCAGCTCCTCAGGCAAATTCTGAGTTGCATCTTGCAGTCCCAACTGGGAACCAGCACCCCGAAATTAAGATTCCATTCAATGTTCGCTTTATTTCAGCTTGAGAAATCCATTGCTATTCAGGCAGCCTAACTGCTGCCTTTGCAGCTTAATATAGCAGATTTTCTTCTGCTCTATGAACGTACACAGTCTTTTTCTTTCAGCAGCTTCACAGTTGTATGATCAAAGAAATTAATCTAGACCATGCTGCCATTATTCAGAGGCAAAACTAACACAGTTGTTTTAACAATAGGGCAATTGAAATGTTTTTCAATCTTGCAGCTGTAACCATGATCACAAGAGATCCCCTCCCGCCTCATACACTGTTTTGCCAAAGCAGAACTCGATTGCACAGGGTTATAAACCAAACCCACAGTCTGCAGTCTGATAGAACATCTCCAGACAGAGCCAAAATCAAGCTCCTAAAGAACAGCAGCTGGGCAAGAACTGATGGAATTTCACTCTCATTGTAGAAACTTATACAGAGTGTGCCGTATCAGAGGAACTAGTTGGATCTTAAATCCCAGCTAGAAAGATGGGATAAAAGGAAGAAACAAAGTGAATGTTCAAATTAAGCAAGTGCCTGCATTGAGTTCTTCTGATATTTGACAGTTTTGCTTCAAAGGAATTGGTAATCCCAGGAAATTAGAATAGAAAGTAGTTCTTAAAATCTTTCAGACAAAAAAAAAAAATCTGATTTTCTTTCAGTCAATATGAACAGTACAGATGCGTTCATATGGATTAATCTGAAGGTCCTATAGAACAAGAAGAGGGGAACAGATTCTCAGAACACTGCTCCTGTGATAAAGTAGCTGTTGCTGGAGAGAGGCATTTTCGCAATTTACTTTCCTTCCTATAGCTTTTGTTTCTCAGTAAGAACACATATTTCTTTCATTAGTATTTTTTTCTTTTATCATATAGAATATTTTTTCTTTCTTCTTCTTCTACCAAAATGTCTAGGCCAGAACTTTCACAACAAAAAGGGAGAGCATCCTCTACCATCTGAGAAAGACTAAACCTCTAACAACATGAATCAAACTTATAGATTTTCTTTGACACATTTCCAGATAAAACGTTAAAAAGTACAAGAAAAGTATTCGTGGGCTGAAATGAAAAGGAAAACACTAGAACTAAAATAAAATGAAAACATGATTACTTCATGTTCTTTTCCCATAATCTCAGCAGATAATTGATATTAGCAATTTAAAAACTTAAAATTGTACGTTTTCCTTTGTTTATTACTGCAGTAATCCAGTTGAAGGAGTCTGCCTATTTTTAAATGAAATATATGAAGTCTTGCCTTGCTTTTGCTTTCTGCAAGGAATTGGGAATATCTATTTAAGTAGCCTGAGGTGTCTGTAAAGCTCTTTTTTTGTGACTCTGTCCATTCACCTGGAATGACAGGCTAGTGAGACATCAGTAGTGCTGAGATTCCAGAGCAGAAACTGCCATTTTAGGTCACGAGTACCAAAGCTAGCACTCAATTTTAAGGCCAGTGCTCTTCAATGTTTTTATAAAGGATCTGAATGCAGCAATTGGAGGTACATTCAGTAAGTTTGATGATGATACTGAATTAGGAAGAGCTGTAAACTCCGTCAAGGGTAGAGGCCTTGCACAGGGACCTGGGCAATCACCAATCATATCAAATTTAACAATAGTAAGTGCTGGAATCTGCACTTAAGGAGGGGGTAATCCATACAGAAAGGGGTTATATGTACAAATGGGGAAACAAGAGGCTGGAGAGCACCTCCACAGAAAGAGATCTGGGGGTGCTGGTCGATGGCAAGTTGAATGTGAGTCAGCAGTGCCCTGGCAGCCAGGAGGGGCAACCCTGTCCTGAGGGGCATCAGGCAAAGCATCGCCAGCCGGGCGAGGGAGGGGATTGTACTGCTCTGCTCTGCACGGGGGCAGCCTCACCTGGAATAGTGTGGCAGCTTTGGGTGCCTCATTATAAGAAGGATATAAAGCTATTAGAGAGTGCCCAGGGAAGGACAGTGAAGATGGTGAAGGGTCTCGAGGGCAAGACTTAAGAGGAGGAGCTGAGGGCCCTTGGTTCATTCAGCTTAGCTCAGAGAAGGCTGAGGGGAGACCTCATTGCAGTCTACAGCTTTCTCAAGGGGGGAAGTGGACAGAGAGGTGCTGATCCCTTCCTTGGTGAGTAGCAATAGGACATGAGGAAATGGAGGATGCATCAGGGGCAGTTCAGATTGGATGTTACAAAAAGGTTCTTCACTGGAGAGGTCAATTGGTCACCAGAACAGGTTTTCCAGAGAAGTGTTCATGGCACCAAGCCTGCCAGAGTTCAAGCAGCCTTTGGACAATGCCTTTAGTCATGTGATTCTGTTTTACGTAGTCCTGAGAGAGGACTGATTAACCTTATGGGTCCCATTCAACTTAAGACATTCTATGATTCTTACAAACAGAAGAAAAACTGATTTCACAATACTTAACAGGTGAAATCCATACTTTTTTCTCTTCTGTTCACATATTCCTTTTCACATAAGTATATTTCTGCATGTTACATGAAAATACACTTATCAGTATTTGGAGTATGACAGCCTACAGTATAGCTTATTTATTTGTATTTTAAAACTAAAACTCAAAATTCAAGTAAAAATGAGGAATCTTCTAAGCTTTCTTTCCTTTTTTTCTCTGTAATTTTGAAGAAATTAACTGGCACAAGCACAAGATTCTTCATGAAGCTGATTAAAATATTCCATGTGATATAAAGCACACAATGAAAGTATGCTATAATAACACTGCCCTGTGGGGTCATTCTATAAAGAAACAGGTGTCTCTGCTTTACCTATTTATTATCACTTTAGTGTCCACTGAACTGCATCAGTACCAGGAGAGTGTAACCAAAGTCCTAGAGCTCATTATCAGAGGCTGGTTTAGACAAACAGTATGCATGAATTCACAAGCAGAAGAGACTCCCAGGTTCACTGAGTGCTTATTTTCACTGTGTGGTAACCACCTCCAGAATTCCCTGAGGTACTAATTGCTGAAAGCCAGAAGAATATTTCAGGGAAATGGCTGCTTTACTTTTTTTTTTTCCTTTCCTCCGCATGCATTGGCTGCTGCCAGCGACAGGGTATCAGTCTAGAAAAACCTTCCTAGGACCAGCCTTATATTCCTTATGTAATACATACATTACACCCTGCACTACACAGTGCAGTGCTCATTACACACTTTATATAACACACAACTGCAGGGCCAGGTAAATACGCGATGTAACTTATTAACCCAAATCCACGCAGCAAATTCTGATCCTGTGAAATACATGTGACGAAAAACCCTTTTTTTAAAAAAAAAAACAAAAGAAAACACACAACATTTTTAAAAAGTAAGAAAATCAAGAATAGAAGCCTGATCTGCTTCTGCTCGGTGATCAACACTGTTTTGACTCCAAGAGTCAGATACGCAAAAGCTGCAGCCAAAGTCCCAGATCCATATTTTCATCAGGAGAAGGTCTGGCCAGAGAAACACAAGCCTCTGTTTCTCATGCAGTGCTGGTCATGCACAAACTAAACGCATAGAATACCTCAGTTGTAGGTATTTATAGGACTTAATTCAGAAAAGTAACATTCTAGTTTTGTGCACTGGCCTGAAAGAGGCTAAATAAAAATGCATATGCTTTCATTACTTTATCTTAAATGGGAGAGCTGTTAGTGTGGTTTGTTACAGTAAGGAATTACTACATTGAGTTACAGTGTAGTAGTATCTCTGTTACTCCACCCTTTATTGAGAGGGAAAGGATTAATTATTCATAACAGTGAAATATTTATTGATGAGAGCCTTAGTAACAAAGCAAAATCAGCAAAGTACTCCATGACCTCTTTCCAGTTTTGCACAAGATATCTTTTTGAATCTCTTTCTTAGTGAGCCTCTGCCAAAAGGTGAAAGCATGACAGGTATTAAAGAGCGTAATTAATACAATGGTTGGTTGTGCCTTCCATTCTTTATAAGGTAAAATGTAAGGGCACATCAGGAAAAGAGGTCAGCTGTAATCAGGGAGTGAGGAACTAATCTGCAGTATGTGCTGTGGTGTTTCAGATCAACCCAGATTACATTAATCTGTGTGACCTGCCTGCAGTGACTCCCAGCACGTGACACTGAAAACAGTCAGCACGGGAGCCACAAGACGACATTGTCATGTTCCTGCAGACTAATGCTTTCACAGGAGGCAGGGGGAGAAGCACTCAGCACAACTCACCACCTCATAAGGAGTGGAACTGACAGCATAAATAAAATGGATTTCCAAGCCAAGTACATCTTACTGAATTTATATGTCACTTTGGTATGTTTGCATTCAACACAAGCCAACAGCAGCACGGTTTTATGCCTTTCTGTGTACAACATTCTGTGGTTCCAAAAATAAGTTTAGTAACAACCTCTTAAGAATGCAAATGTAAAATACCTCTTGTTTTCCAAGGGAACTCTGACCTCCTCCCAGTCCTTCAAAGCCCACTGAAGGACTTCCATAAATAAATCTTACTGTGGAAATCCCAAGCCCGTCGCTGAATGAACAGCAAGCACCTTTCAGAGGTGGCACGTCAGTGAACCCTTCCTTCCCTCCATGAAATAAGAACTGCACACAGCCAAAAAGCTGCAAGGAAGGGCAGTCATACACACAAATGTGCTGTTTGATTTGTATAAATAGCTTTCCATTAAGTGCCATTAAAAACAGTCATAAACTCCGGTTTATGTGCCTGCAATATGCTCCAATTTCCAGTTTAGACTTGGTTTGTACATAAAAGGTTTTTTGCTCTTAGGCAAACAGAGATGACTATTGGTTCCTTCATGGAACTCCACATGCCAAACTCTTTATGACCCAGGGACTTTATTACACACATCTCCATGCCAGAATGTGAAATTACTGATCTGAGCTTTCATTTTTTCTGCACTCACCAGCCTCCATCTGAAGCAAATCCAACTACACAATGCTCTTCTATATTCCGTTTTCTCTAGGATCCAAGTTCCTTGGATCCCACGTTCCAGCTGGGATTTATTTTTAGTCCAGATGACATTTGTTCTAAGAGCCACAATATGCAAAGAGACCTGGATCCAGTGTTTACTATGGTTACCATTCATTTCTCAGTCGAGCTTACAGTTCAGAAATACACTTGGTACAGGAGCATTTCTGTGGATAATGTAGGATTGCTTAGGAAACAGAGGCATGGCATTTATCAGCCAATAACAAATCTGACCCTCTTCACTGTATTCAGCCTTTCCAGTATTTTCAAGAAACTACATATTGATAATACAGTAATTAAACTGAATGATGAGACACCTCATGAACCACTGGGGTTAAAAGGGCTGGAATTCATGTCTATTCCCTTCAGCTTCAAACCATCAATTTTCACAATTCCCAGCAAAATAGCAAAGTGCAATCTTTCCTGCTAGCCTAGTTTCTCATTATTGTATTTTTCAAAACTTATTCTTTATCTCTTGCTGCAGAGACAAGCAGAAAGGTGTTTTTTTATTGTGAAAGATGACCATGAATTTTCCTCTTCAAAACATAAAGGGTCTGTAAAACAGAAGATGTAAACTGATAGAACTGCCAACTTCAAAAGACAGATGAATCCTATACTGCCCCAAGGAGACTATCTGGGGCCAAGACTCAGGTGATTTCCCTTTAAAATACTCCTATATCTGAATGAGTCTTTGAAAACATTTTGATAAGCAGGGCAGGGTGAGGGTACAACAGATAGATTTCCTCTCCTGGGTTATGAGGTGTTGTCTTGCCTGCTGACATCTCAAAAAAAGAACTTTTCAGACCTAATTTAACCATTACAGAGCAAATTAGCTCAGGTGAGCCCAGGGCAAGCCTGCCTGCTGCCTGCCTCTAAAGCCTAAAAAAATCTTGTATTCCATTGAAAATTGCCAAAAACATCTTTGCTCCAGTGTTGCCACATAGGCTGCAAGACATTTGTAAGATATACCCATAATTCAGAGGAAGGCATCAAAGTCTCGAATGCTCCAAGAATGTATTCCATAAACTGTATTATTTAACATGCTTATATTCCTTGCACACTTTCTGAGACAATGTTTATCTGCAAGCATAGTGGGAGACCAGATCCACTTCCATCAGTGCTCTCAGAGGCTGGGATTCCTTGGGAGAAAACCCTTCTCTTTGGACTGTGTGACTGCCACACTGGTGTGTGTCTAGATTCTTAAAGCAAAATCATTTCCACCTCATTCTGTACAATCACACAGAGAGCCTAGTGAGAACCTACTCTAAGTAAATAGCAAATAATTTCCAGTGTACTAAAAGGTTTCATATGTATTTATTCAAAATAAGCTTTAGAACTGGCTTTTCATAAATTCACAAAGTGAGTAGCACGTCCATCAAAAAAAACTTACCTATTCACATATTTTTGAGAATTATTTATCCTGTACACAAAAATCTATGTGATAATAGCAAGATACAGTGGCTAAAATGAATTAGGCACAATACCAGTTGATTAGTTTTCTATCTTTATCTATGCCAGTTAAGGATTTTTATATCATCCATTTTACTACAGACATCTGGATTTAACAAAGTCATTGTCAGAAATGCCTTTAACAGAAATTTTTTTTAATTATAGATCACACTCATGGATACAAAGAGTACACGTGCAATAAGGCCTTTTGTATCCATAAAATTGTCCTGTGGCCACCCCTTCAGAACACTGATTATGGTTTAGGGAAAAAAATAGCCAATAAACTCATACCTTTTTCAACCCAAGCCTCTTTTAATTCTTCCCCTTAAAGAGCACTGAGAAACCAGGGTGAACATTTTCTGTCTCAACTGATAGGTCAGAATAGTGGTTGGTATCCAACTAAATGGCAAATGAAATGATGCATAAAGAAGAAAATTGTAATCCAGCTATGGATCACTTCTGACACTTTCAATTAAGCTTTTGTTTAGTTAAGCACTTACAAATTTTAATGAGCAGTTTTGCAAAAAATTAATTAAAAGATTTCCAGTTTTCATAAGTTGTCCAAAAAAACCCAACGTGCATTGTATTTGTATTTTATTTTTTTCATATACTTTACTTTCAGATAACTGCACTCCTCAGCAATACTAAATTCTAATGCTGAATTCTTTGCAAAGTAAGTGCTCTACTTAGAGTTTGCTATTCTTTTTATTAGGAACATTTGCATGTCAAGATTCTTACATTTGCATTATTAACCTAGTAATTTTTTAATAATTCTATTTCGTGAAGGGAAGATTATTCTATCTACATGAATGCACCTAGTAAGAGTTGAAAAATCAACTTTAAAACTGAAAATCTCTCCATAATTAGAGCAGAACCTAAATGCCTAGTGTGAACTTTAGCATATTAATTTCATCTGATAATAGTCTCCTTCCTGGTATTTAATGAGAATGCATGTCACTATGATATAGGAAAAATCTGTATGGTATTTGCTCATACTCCTTTTATAGCAGTATTTGTAAAAACACTGCATCTCTTGTGCTCCTTTGAAAACGTCTGTCTTTCCTTCCACAATAATTTTCATCTCTGCTACTCTTGAATTTATCAATTACTTTCCCAACGTTGGAGGGAGTGGAGAGGTAAAGCACAATTTTATTTTTATCTATTCTCAGATGCATGAGACAGGTAGAATTCTTTCCCAATCGAAGACTGGTTTGATGGCTTTTAATGAGATCCACCAGGAATGAGAATCAGCACAAAATACAGGGCTTGAGACAACTTTGCTTCAGAAAACGAAAACAAAACAAACCAAAAAACCTCCTACCAACAGCAGGCCTGACAACCCAATTCATACTGCAGCATCTCGCTGCAGTTCCTTGTTTTGAAACCCACACAGGAGAATCCAAAGGGGACCCACACTTCACAGACCACATTAAAACTATGACTACTGCGACAACAGACATGTATAAAACCAGATACTTTCTTGTTACAGTAATAGTCTATGAACTCTTGAAGATACACACACCTCATAACTAAACCTCTCTAAAATACTGAAGGCACCATAATGCAGTAAAATACTCTATGACACTGGAAAGACACTCTCCAGCAGCATAAAGTCCCTTTGAGCTTTACCTAGACCCCAGTTTAAAGGCTCAAAATTAGTGGTTACAAGCCTCAAATTGATTCATATGTTCTGAAAACTCATTCTCATGGTATGGAAGTCACTACACTGACAAATGACGGCCTCAGTCATACAGTGTATCAATATGTAGATACAATATCAAGAATTTAACTCTTATGATCAGCTTTGAGTGCCTCAGATACCCAAATAACAAAGGCTTATCCCAACAGTTTTTACACCTTACTCTAAGCTCTCAGCACCACGTGTTGGCCTTTAAACCTGCCTGAGGAGACTGAATTATAGGCACTACACCCACTAGAAAGTATTTGCAGTATTAGCTAAAACACAGGAAAAACTCTGTAATTAAAACCATGCAATTAATGTATCTCAATGGCAGGGTTTTTCACTTGAAAGAAAACAACGCAATTCACAGAGAACCACTCCTAGGGCATTTCACAATTTCAACATTTACAACCATCATTTCTTTCAACAAGGCTTAATGTCCCTCTTGAAGTTGCTCAGGATATTTGCCCAGGTTTCATTAACTGAAAACACCGTGGATTTGAGTCATAGCATAAATATTCCAATAGTTTTGCACTTCCTATTCAACAGCAGTACAATTCTACACCATCCAAAACAACAGTAGTGCAGTACCTATTCTCACAGAAATGGAGTATGCTCTTAGAAACAATGACTTTGGTTTTATTTTCAATAGAAGCTTTAAAGTAGTTTAACTAAATAGTGGCCTACATTATCCTACTGTCAAAGTTCACTTTTTCTCAATATTTCTCAAACACAGTCTGAAGAATGTGCTTGTTGAAAAAGCAGGAAAGTGCAACTTGTGGGTTACATCCCATTAATAAAACTCAGTCGTAGAGGAGTACTAGATGAGTTTGCAAAATCAGAGATGTTGCAATCTACAGGACAATAATTTGATTTTCCAAGAAGCACATTCCCTGACTAAATTCATGTGTGTGCACCTGTGACACGGCAGACATCAACCTGATCTATCCTCTAAATCAGAATTAAACACAATAGATAAGATCCAGGGGAAGAAGTCCTCTCCCTGTTTAAATATCTTGATGCTGTTAGTGGCATGGCAGCTATTACAGATCCAAGAGTGTGATTCATATTTCAGAATCTCTGTGTACTTTTAGGGGAAGAGAGACAGTGATTCAAATCAGGAACCAAAAACAAACAAACAAGGAAACAAACAAATCAAAAGCTATAAGCTACTCATTGCTTTCCTCTTGGAAAACCACTTTATCTAGTTGCTATTTTCATTCTTAGGAGCACTAATACACGATACCAATATTACAAATTTAATTACACCCATAGCTTTAAGCTTCCTGCTTCCAGCAAGGTTTATTCCAAAAAGACATTTCTGTTTGCTTGGAAAGCAGTCAGACACAGCAGAAATGGGCTTTTGAGTCTACAAAATTTTTACAATCATATCAAAGAACTTGTACAGTTTGGTGCTCTACCTACAAAAGAGCCTCCCAAATACACCATCAATATATTATCTTTGTGCTGTAAGAGAATGATTTAACCTCTGTAATAATGTCTTCACTTGGCTTTGAAAGATCATCAATGAAGGCAGTTATTGCAACATCAACCTCAGAAATACCATCAAAACAGATCAATACATTTATTAATTCATTAGGTTGACCTCACAACTCTTGTTACCATAGTGTGCTGCTTTCCTAGTCAAAAATGTTTAGAAGTGTTTAAAAACTTAGTTGCTTAACAGTTGCCTATAGAAAGAGTCCATGATCACTCTTTATTCACTTCTCGTTAGAGTCCAAAGCTCTAACCTACATGGTATCATTTTGTGCCCTGTTTCATCTGTTTAAGATAGGGAGGTTTGCAGACTTAAACATCATAGCTTATTTTCTATTTCTGGGATGAATATTTAAAATAGCTTATTCACTATCAGTGCCAACATGCTGACATACCACAATGTTGTTTGCATGAAAAACAGTGCTTCATCCCTTCTGTTCAGGCAAGTAAGCAAGTTTTTCTCTTAAGCAGAATGTTTGTTCCTTCCTGTTTCTCACAGAAGTCTATTATAAAAGTTACCCAGCACAGCAATTCTATTTTAGTTGATGCTACTCAGAGACCACCAGGCTAAGCAATGCCAGCCTTCAGGCAACTGAAGTACAGCTAACACTGGCAGTGCAGGCTGAATCTCTTATAGACTGAATAATATATTGCTTTCCAGAAAACCTCATATGCATGAATATAGCCACTCCTGAATTATATCCACTCAGTTAACATATAACTCCAATTATCTCTATTATCATAACTACTACTTCTATCCATTTCTGTGTGCTGAAATCCCCACAGCTTTCAAGTCCACAGTACAGCCACAGTGACATCAAGCTATATTTTGAGTGAGCTGGACTGCTGTTCATATTTGAAGAGTGTTGCTGGGTGGGCATCTGAGGTCAGTTTTCTTTGAAATGATCACGGGGGTAAGACACATGAGTCACAAGTTCAAAGTCAGCTGAGCCCATCTCCCAGTTATCCCAGGGTTGTGTGTCACAGTTGACTTTTTGATCGGGATTCAGCTACGCTTCTTTCCTTAATCCTGAGCCACAGTAATTGCATTACTGAGATGGCACTGCCTAATTAGTTCTGGAAATGGTAAAGAACTCCAAAGAAGAGTATCTTGGCTTGTAACACCCAAGACAGAGTTCATCAGAAATAAGTATTCTCTGTGTATAAGCCAGTTCATTGAACTAAGGGACTCAAAAGAAGTCTGTGGTCTGACACTCTTCAGCTGTTTCCAGATTTGCAATAGCTGCTCCGTAACAGCTGAACTACCATCCTGGAATCCCTCGGTTGCAAGTGATCTCAGTAGTCCCCATCCCACACAAATTTGGTAGGTATTTCAATCTTACTGTCAAACAAGTAAGGACAAGTGAGGTTCTGCAACTGATCAGCTGCTGGAAACAGGAGTCTCATCTGTCCCCTTCTTCACCCTCTAGGAGAGGCATAGGCATTTGCTTTGGAAGATGATGTCATCAACACTCAGTGTCTACACCTCTTCTGTAGCATTTTTTTTTTTTCTTTTTTCTCACAAAAGTGAAAAGAACCTCATCTAGATGAAAAAATTCAGAAACTAACACAGAAGCCTGTTATTGCAAAAATATTAAGAGAAAGTTAGTCTGCTCCACCAACATTAAGTTGCATAAGGGTTCTGGGCTGATATAAATGACAGATGGCAAGTAGCTGCCATTTGTTAATGACCTAAATCATCATGGTATGCTGACACAAGTGTCAAGATGATTATTCAATTTTATAACTGAAGTCTAAAGAAGTTACCATATCAGAAAAGAATTTTGTCTATCAGCTCCAGCGTGCTGCCTCCAGCAACAGCAGAGACCCTTGTGCTTAGGAAGAAAACCAACCTCTGTCTGCAAAGTAACAAAATGGCCTCCAGTTAAAGTGCCACTACTTTTCGTGCTGCTTGTTTTCCACAGACAGACTCTCAGACCACAGGGAAAACTCTGCAATTGCAGTATTTTGGAAAAGGACTCTAGTGCAGGAACACAGTAGTGCTTCAGACCAGGGACTGTGGTCCTTCTGCACACTGTGGATGGGGGGGGATTAACTCCAAAGTAAGAGGAATGTGGCCAATGAAAATATTATTGCTAAGAAACTAAAGTGCATTCAAATAAACAGTATTTAGGGCAAAGATCATCAATCAGCTGTTTTCACAGAAAACTTTCATACCTATTTCAATTCAGCTCAGCAAATAGTGGCTGACACAGGAAGCAAAGGAAGCATTGCCAAATAATGAGGAAAACTCTGAGTGCCCTCACTAACTATGGAAAAGGAGATATGACTTTCTTAAAATAATTTATTTTCTTTTTTAATAAGGAAGCAATTAAAGCAAGACTTGACAAACAGTTTTATTAAAACATTCACTAGCTTTCTCTGAAACACAGACTTGGGCAAAACTATTTTCCCATTATTTTCTTATTTATTAAACCAACCAAGTTTTTACTTGTTAGGTGCATTAGATTATGCCTAAACACCTCCTTTCATTTGCATGGCTCAGGATGTCTTGGAGATCTACCCTCTGGAACACAGTTTTCTGTACTACTGTAAGATAAGCACGTAACAATCCACAGCTTTACTCTGAGGCTGATGTACTGTGGGATTCTGCCCAGCACTGTCCCTTGATTCTAATAAGATTCTCACTACCCAGCGCACAGGGCAGCATAAGCTGAGTGGCTGAACTGATCAGCAGGTGATTTCACTTCATCAGCTTCAGCTGGCCCAGGAAATGGCAAACACCACCACAGCTCTGCCTGCACCACACACAGCAAGCTCCAGCACTGGGCCCTGGCAGCAACACCTCCACTTAACAGAGCTGGAAAGCCTTCCTTGACACAGGCAATATAGCAAACACCAGGAGAGATCTAGGGCACGGATATATTCCCAAAAATATTTTGTTCCAGTAGCTTTTTGATTAAGCAATAATGCAAAAATACACCCATCAAACACGAATTAAGGCCTGCTGCAATTAAGAGGGTGATCTATTTAGACAGCAATTTGCGATTTCACTTTCCCAGCTATGCCCTGACAGACGTGGCTGGCTGTACTCACAGAGCTGAATTAGCTGGTTCATCTAAAAGGGAGGAAATTAAACTTGGCCAGCAGGGTAGCTTCTGATGATTGCACCTCAATTAGACATCATTATTTCGGGTCCTAGCACCATAGTTTGAAGACACAGATCTCCACTAAGCGATTTCCAACAGCTCACCAGTTTCCTTTGCTCTTACGTTTTATGAGGCGTGCACGCTCCATGCACGGATGTTCGGTGTCTTAAGGAAAGTTTCTCTTGCAATGTGCTGCCTGCAGGAAGCTGGCTCCTTACCCATGGATGGCAGATGGCATCATCAAAGCAGCACAGCTGTACTGTAAGTAACTCCTACACTAAATGAATTACTGCCTCTGCTAATGGGAGCCACTGTCTCAGATATGAAAACACCACAATCCAAAGGAATGAAAAGGCAACTGGGCAGCAGGGGTGGGGACTGGAGTGCCTTATCCTCTCTGTTGCACGTCCCTGGTAAATCTGCCAAGTGGCAGGTGTCCCCTAGACTTAGGAGGCTCTCACATCAACAGCTGGAGGAGTCAGGGTGTTCAGGGCACTTTTTGAGTTTATGGACTGGAAGTCCTAAGCCATCTACCACTGCTGCATTTTCCTAGCAACAGAGATGGCACAGGGAAAACCATGATGTCACTGCTAGTATAGGATGGGATCCTTGTTCTCCAGTTCTATTAGCACAACACCTATGAAGAACTTTCCTAATCACTGCTCAAAACAATTTTCTACTGCTGATCTGCTCTACAAAGGATCAGCCTGGTCCCTCCAGTGGCCATCTCAATGCTGCCCACTGTGCTCTGCCAGCTACATTCCCCAGAGCCAGTCCTACCTCCTGATCTACCATCCAGAATAGCCACTGTTGACACCTGAATCTCTCTGCTGGCAAGTTTAAACAGGCTTTGATGCTCCAAATACGTGACAAAGAACCTTCTGCACACAAAATCCAGTTTGTGCATTCCATGGCAGACAGGTTTATTATCAGCAATGCCATACTACCCACGTACAGCACTTTGTAGGAACAAAACAGGCAGCCTATTTACACAGAGGAGAAGATTCTCCCAAGTCACCTATTCCTGTGACATATGTGGAAATTTCTGCATACTTTTGCCTGTAAAATGACAACAATGCTGTTAGGTGTATGAGTTACACCCGGATAAAACTGGTACAATACAATAAAAAATGAAAAGGCTAAAAGCCATTTACTGGTATAACAGAAAAAAGCGCAAGCTTTTATTTACTCCACAAAATCTATTTCGGTATATAAGGGAGGCAAAGCTGTATCAGTACATTTTCAGAAGTTATTAGGTCTGTTTCATGGTAAATAAGTATTATTTAGTATTGCAAAACATCACCCTTTTATTAAGCTGTTCATAGACTGTGAACAGGTTGAGTTTTGTGTGTGTGAAGCCACAGACAACTCCTGGAACAACCTGGAAGTTAAACCACTACGCAAGTATCAGCTTTTGAAAATGAAAAGAAGCAAAACCCAAGGGGAAAAAAAAAAAAAAGAAAAAAAAAGAAAAAAAAAAGAAAAAAAAAAAAAAAAAAAAAAAAAAAAAAAAAAAAAACCCCCAACCTTGCTTCAAGGACATCTTGTGCCAGACCAAGGCTGAATGTGGTGTATTATTTTTACAGAACATAAGATAGGAAGCCAGTAGGCAAATCTCCTTATTCTGCCCACTGAGAAGAGAGTTGGGACTGTGGAACAAACAGAACCATTAAACTAAAGTTTTTGCACAGCTGCAGAAGCTCCTAAAGCTTTGGTGATGTGTGGGGAAATAATCAACGCTATCAGAGGATTCTGATTGACTTCCACACTTTTCCAAAGGAAGTCAGTCAGTGTGAGAAGCCTGGGGGTAGATACACAGACAAGTGCAGACATAGATTCTCAGCACACCACATTAAGCCAAAAAAACCTCTGCATCGCTTTGTTGTCTGTACAGCAAATAAATAAGCATTTACTTTGTTTAATCCACACCAGCAAAAAAGATTGCCCTAAGTTTTTAACTAATGTGGTTTTAAATGTGGCTCCTGACTGGAAAGAAAACACCACATTAAGCGGTTCACAGGCTTTATATTTATAATTTTCTATTTGTTTACATAAAGTCTATTTTTAGCATGGAAATAAGTTGTCCTTTATCAGGAGTAAGCAGAACTTCAAATCTGATGTCCATACACAATTCTAAATGCTATCTAAAAACTAATTACAGTTAATGACTCTGTATGTAATATTATGACTGACTAAATCTGATCAAAACAGATTGCTAATTTAAAGATTTTTCTTTTAATCTTTGCTTCTTATCAACCCTTGTGTTAGACAACAAACACTTATGGTTCTCTCTCTGCAGACACAAGAGACTGCTTCACAGTCTGTGTCTTGATGAGACAGAGTAAATCCCCCAAGGCCAATTGCCATACAGTCAGCAAATATCCTTGAAATCTTACTACTTTTCTTTTTTCTTCTCCTCTCAATTCACACTATGCTCTTATGTGGCTTTTCACTTCTTTATGTCAAAAGACATTAAACTTATTAAGTACTTAATAATGTTGAAACAAGAGCAAGAACAGATCAAAGAAGTAGCTGCAGTAATTGCAAAGTCTTGCATCTGTCATCAGCAGATCAGCACACGGCCTCAGCACAGCGCTGCTGGACACACCACACCATTCAGAGGTACAAAGTGCAGACTTAAAAGGAAGCTGGTACATCAGCCCTGTGCACATCTCCCCAGGACAAAAACCTGGAGTCAGCCTGCAGCAAAGTCAGCATAGCAAAGTTTAAGTTTGCACATCAGATACGAGGAATCATGACATATTCTAAAAAAACGCAATAATGAACAAAAGGACTACAACAAGGTGCTAATTCCTTTTATTTTGCTTCCCAAAACACACAGCCCAGGCAAGAAACCCCACTGAAAGCCTGTTATTATCCTGAAAAACAGAATAGGCCTAGAGAGTTGGCTGAAGAGCTCCAGTACACATGTTGCTGCTTGGTGACCATTTGTATCTCCTTGTGCCTCTCCCAGCAAACTGGTGTCTCATGGGGCACTCCTATGGCTGTCCTGAATCAATGTTATTTCAGTAATGGATTTGCATCAGTCTTTCTACATTTAATTTTCCAGCTTCACAAAGAATGGAAATATTGTAAAATTAAAAGTTGAAAGCAATCCTTCTAATCCAATTTATATGTGTGCAGGAAGCTAATTAATACACTAACTTTTTCCTTGGATTTCACCTCCAAGTCTGAAGACCTCTTTTTCTCATGGACTAAGGAATGGTCTAGGGAGATGCATATACACAGAAATATTCTTATAGAATATTGATATAAATATTACAGCAGTCAACACATCAATGGGTGGGTGGTTTGTGGAGCGAGGCCAGACCTCTACACTAACCTCTAAAGTCTATTACCCGTTCCTGTTTGTTATTATAATATCTGTGACTCCCTGTAGCGAACTGAATTTGCTGTTCTAAGGAATATAAAGCATGGGCTAATGGCACACAAAGCAAGGTAAGATACAGGTCACAAGAAAGCAAAAACTGGAATAAATTCTGAATATACAAACTCTTTTTGGTCTTATATTCCATAATCAGTCATTTCTCAGAGTGCAGGTTAGATATATTGCTACCTACATCATGAAATTTCCCTGGAGCATCCCTACCACAGTAGGGAACAATTAAACCCTAAAAATCATGTCCTGAAAGTCTTTTAAGAGCAACATATCTGTTTGCTTAGAGACACTTATGCATAACTAATTTATTTGCTCCCCTCCCCACCCTCAACTTCTTAGATTAAACAGTAGCTCTGTGAAAAATCATGGGTAGCCATGACTCTGGACATCATTAAGTTCACTGAGATTGACAGGTAAGTGTAGAAGCAGCACCCAGACACATCTGGCCCAGTGAAATTTGGATCCATGATCAAAGAAGATTCTCAGTGCCAACTCAGGTGACAGGATAACTTTTTAATACCTCGGCTGGTGAATGTTCTCGGCACCCGATCTTCCAGGGACACTTAACGTGTCAGCTGCCTGGATAATCTTCTACCAAAAGGAGAGGAAATATATGATTTTACTTGAGCAAGTGAGATTCGTAAGAAGAGAGCTGAGAGAACCCTGAGCACGTGGGGCAAGAGGAAAAGTGGCATGGAACAAGAAAGGGAAAACACAAGAAGGTGGTTAAGAGAAATGAGACGTAAATCATATTGCAGAAAGGAAAAGTGAGGGCACACAGGAGAAGATGATTGTGAAGACCTCAGATACCGACCTGAGGACCATCTTTTGCAATTTTAGCTCACTTCACCCAATTCTGTAAAATAGGATGTGCTACCTTTGTTACCCTGTGTCACCACCTGGGGACACAGCCAGTAACAATTCTGGTGCCTTCAAGAATGACAAGAGTGGGGCCCTTCAGCTAGTGCAACTACAAGCAGAGAAGAGCTTTTGTTTAACCTTCATTTTAAAAAAAAATATGAAGAGGAGACGAATAAAGTCTTTGAGGACACCGTTGTCCCCTACTCCAAACATTCTGCCAGCAGCAGCACTGTGAACACCACCAGCACCACCACATTCACAGCAGTGCTCTGGGGGGTGAGGGTATGGGGATTGCATCAAGGAAATTCCACTTTAAGAATGTGAACTTCCACTGTCCAGTATAATTGAAAGGTCTTGTGGCACAGTCAGCCCTTCCTTGTCTCATCCTCCAAGAGCTTGGGTTAATGGATGTTTATCCACAACCTCTTTTGCCCCTGTATAACACTGGAGCTTCCAGCATTTCACAAATTAAGCGATATCAGTCACCACACTTACAGACTGGGAAGCTGGGGAAGATAGTGGGACAGAAAGAAACAGTGACTTATGCACAGTCCCACAAAGAATGGCTGGTTCCAATTTCTCAAATCCAAAAGCCTGAAAATTCTGCCTCTGTTTCCTCAGTTGTATTTTATGTTTTAGATTTTTTTTTTTCCATATGTACACCACCAAAAAGCCTCATTCATTTCTTCTTAGGCAAAACGATCTGGAACCAGAAAATAGTGTTTCAGATGTGTTATTAAGAGCTGCTACTGCTCTGACTGGACAAACACATTAACAATTCCCTGGATTGCAGGAGGAAAACAATAATATTGCAGAAATAACTAAACAGATTATTTTAATTTGGTTGGATTAAAAAAAAAGGTATACCTGGAAGCAAAGGCATGTGTCTCGAAATGCCATTATATCTTCTGTAATTCCCTTGAAGGTTTTTGCTTTTATAAACTATTTACTTTTCCAGGTTATTACGATCAACAAAAGTAACTTTATCAGAGCCATTGGTAATGGCTGGGCAGACATTAAATTCACCACAAGTGAATTTACTCTTTCAGCTTGTTCAAGGAAGGACAACAAAAACAGTGCCTTTAATTTACGATATTGTTTTAACATTTAGCTTATTTGGTACAATATAACTGATGACCTTATACTGGCCCAAAAAAACCCTTAACTGCGATACATTATACTTCAATTTCATGCACAAAGGAATTTTTTAGGAGTTGCTCATATTTACAGGTTAAGGCCAAGAGGCCCCACTGCTCATGACATTCCAGCTCCCACACAACAGCTCTCTAACCTCACTCAGGTTTGCACTGACCCCAGTAACTTGGAGCTTACACAAGTCTTCCCAAAGTTTAATCCACATCAGGTTTTTCCCTGTAAATTCTGCAAACTCAACGTTTCAACTGTGGCAGTCTTTACTTAAGAATGATAAGCATTAAGGACTAAATTTAAATATAAAAAAATTCTTCTATCATTTACTTTGATCATTAAAAATTAGTCTCCAATCTGAATTTGCTTAGTCTAAGATTCAAACCTTTGCATCTTGCTATGCTTTATGTCTAATGACCATAGAATTACTTTGCACTCATTTAAATACTCTGGAACAGGAGGCTAAGATTAGCCTTTAATCTGGTGGGGTTTTTTTCCAATTAAAAATTAGACTTCAAGTCTCTGTCTTCAAGAAACATTGCTAGTCATGGTGTCTAGGCACTTGGTAATCTGTGGCATCAACACAGCAAATAAAAAAAAACTTGACAAAAATCAACCTTGATATCATAGCTTCACCCTGAAGGAAAAAGCTTCACAAACAATACCTTGCATAGCAAATATGTGGCTGTTTGTATGCCACGGGCCTGACAGCGTGTATTAAGAGAAAACAAGATTAGATGAAAAGTCTGACTTTGATTTATTTTTCCCTGCTAGCATTCCAAAGCCAGTGCCAGTGTTGGAAAGAGAAAACAAACTGAATTCTCTAGTGACCAATATTTCTTCAATAAAACTGTTAACTAGATTTTGATCACTGAGCATTTACACCGAGGTACACACCGGCCAGAAATAAAGAGTCACCTCTCTTGGCAAATCAGAGTGTTGGCTTTTGCCAATATCCACTTGTTAATCGTAGTCAAAGACATCAGTGCAAACAACTGATGATTTCTCTTCCTACCAGAAACAATTTGCATCACATGCAAAGATATTAACTGCTTTAAAGTCACACATGCAATGATGCAGAACTGGCCTGAGCAAAAAATTTTAAAAAAGCAACCCAATATCACTGGTTTGCTCTTCAGTTTGCACGGATATGGATATTCCCACTGCACAGCTAACACTGGCAGTGAGACACAGCAAAATCTCTTCCTAACAATTCAAAAATATTCCACTTTTCTTGTAGCATTTCCCATTCTAAGTATGAGAAAAATTAAAATCAAAAGCCAGGGAAGGAGAGTAAAAAAATGTTCACTTGCAGTTATTGTTGGTTTTAATGCCACATTGGAACCAATCTGTTTTTGCTCCTGAGGTTTGACATTACATACCTCTTAGTTTCCTTACTAACATTTTTTTCTCCTGTTCAGTAAGTAACCAAATAGTGACAAGCTCTTCTACAGCATCTGATGTTTTCCAAATGCCATGTTTATAAATATAACTGCAGATACAAATTATTCTTGCCACCTGTCCCTTAAAATGCAAGGTTGCCCTTTAAATGTTTATTTTACCTGAAGTTCATCCATGTTCTGGAAGTTAATGAGCCTCCTGAAACTGCTTCATAAATATCTTCCTTTCTGGAGCATTTCTTTTCTATAGAAAGTGTCTGGGGAACCTTTATAAAGATCATTCATATGTAGTAAGAGCCATAACCTTTTATCAATTTGTGCACCTTAAAAACAGAGGAAGATTCTCGGCAGCAGCTGCATCCAAGGTGAGCTAGCACGCAGACTGATTGAGGAGTGACATTTCTCACCCATATTCAAAATACAAACAATTATGGGAATATAGATGGGCATTACATTTACTTCCAGGATGTCTGGCTGTTGGCAGGAGCCCGGGCTGGTACTATATTGGCCTACTGAAAGCATATGTTCAAAAAGCAACTCAGCAATGCCCCTGCTCCCATCCAGATCTCACGAAAAAAGAAACAAAACAAAACAAAACCCCAAGAACCTTACTAATTGTTCTCAGTGGGAACAACTCAGGGATGTTTGTTTCACATTTGTTGTCAAACATTCTTTTAATATAGAAAGACCTAAATTTTTAATGTTTACCTTCTCTACAGGCAGCGCTCACCAGCACAAACAAGACTCACATACTGCAAACCACGCACCAACCTAAGCAGTTGGAAATGACCCTGGCAGAGCTCAGGTCTGTGCCAGATCTACACATGTGTGTTTCTCCTGGAAGGAGGAAGATGTTCCTTGTGAACTACGTCCCATCATCAAAAGGAGTCAAAGTTACTAATATGTACAGTGTGATTCAACTTGAAGGGCTGCCCATCTCACTGCCTTCATCTTCGGCTTTTACCTACTGAGCATGGGGGTGGAGGGGCAAAGAACAGCCCTCGGGGCTCTCTGGAGCACACCTTAAGAATTCCAGCCTGCTCATTAGTTGTGGCTGTAAATGAATCAGGTTTCAGAACTGCTTTGCAACAGGAAAGAAGATCAGCATAAAAAACCAGATTAAGACCTTGTTTAAACCCTCTTTAGATCAACAAAATTGCCCTCACTTTCCTCAGTTCTGGACCAAAAACATGGAGACAGATTTTGCTTTTAAGTTTTATCTGTACAATCATATTCCTTTCAGTGGTATCACATGGGAGTAATTACACTGTGATTTGGTTCAGTGCAGAGGAATCTCAAGATTTATTTTTTTTTCCTGTGAAGAGCTGTCAAGGGAAACTAATTGTAAAGAACTCTTTTGATGACATCTTTTAATAGGAATAAGGATATAGCCTTTTTTTTTCTTTTTTTCTTTTTTTTTTTTTTTGCATTCCAACCCTGCCAGACATCTTTCCAGACTGTAGGCTGCTTCTGAATGTGGACAAACACTCATCATGTGAGCAACCCCACTGGCATCAGAAACCCTCAAGACAAGCACAGGACTAAGCTGCTGAGAGGAACGCTCATTATCAACACATCTTTTGGAAAGCAAGGTGAGAAGAGGGTACCAGTTAAAGAAAAGCTCTGACAATTTGGCATAAGTTCTGAAATAAATGTGTAACTTCATGGGTCATTACACCTATGCATTCGACTGCATATCACAAAAATCATGGTGCACCTTCCCCTACACATACCCAGTTGTCTTACAATGAAGTAGGTTTTCTGTTAGAGCCCTCACTCTTATAGCACTGGTGGGACTGGATCTGTAATCCTAAGTACCAAATTGGATGTCTCAGCCACTGAGCTGACCAGAGTTTACAGAGAAAGCACAACAAAGTAATTTGCAGACCCTATATGAATTAATTCTGTAATACACAGAAAACAAAAGAGAGCGTGTGCATTTATGTGAGACTGTGTAAAGCAGAAAACAAAGGCAGAGGACTTGACCTGGGAGATGTGATCACCCTTATGGAAGGGCAATTGAGGCTTCAATATTAAAGGATTAAACCTAGCTATGCACACGAAATTCATCAGCCCTGCTTGTACAATGGTGACTCTTGTATGTACTCAGCTCACCCTAAAGCTAAAGCTCTTTATAATTTATTAAAGAGATTAAATTGAAAGAATCACACACACACACACAAAAACCCCACAACAAAAAAAACCTGAGGACACTTTCTGAAAAACAGTTTATTAAAATCTTTGCTAATATAATCTCAAGCTCTTTCCCCTCTATAAACTCCTACCTGCATATTACTCTCCAGATCTATTCTCTCTCTAGACTGCTGTGATGCTGCCAGTCAAGGGCAATTCAGAGAAAGGTCTCCTTGTTTCATGCTAAGAGCCAAAAATAAAACACACCCCTGAGACATGAAATAACAAGTTTAATCCATATGCCAAATCTAAGGCATCAGTTCCCTTTCTTCACTGAAAAACCGGGCACATTTAACAAAATTCAGCTTGGTCCCAGTAATTCAGAAAATGAATCAAATAAAGGGCAAAACTATATCTCTGTCCTCTGCTTACATATTAAGCAGCTATTCTTGAAACGGGAAACCTTAATGTACTTAGTAATTGAATTTGAAGACATGCAAAAAAAGCTAAAGGCTAAGGAGATGCCTTGTCTTCTCTAACACATCACCTACCAGCTACATCACTAACATTTGCCATTTCCCTACTGTATAGAATTGGTTAAGAAAGGGATAAAAAGGCATTGAGGTGGAGGTGAGAACAAGTCAAAAAAAGCTCACAAGCTTGTCACTTAGAGTTAAACCTGCAGGAAATAATGAGCCATTCTGCAGAGACATCCTATTCACGGTCAGACATCTTAAAAGTTGCAGCACATTGTCTGTGTTTTGCTGGCTCTCATTTCCAGGCTTCTCACCACTGGCAACACACCCCGTGAACACTGCAAAAACAACTGCTGGAAATGCAAGACTGTCAACTGCAAATGTAGCAGACACTGCAAAACACTACAAGCTCCAGAACATTTAGCCTTCCAGTCACAGAGCATGTAGCCCACATATTTTATCACGCCTCAGACTACACTCTGTCAAGCAAACAGAAAAGATTATCTGCAGTCAGAGAAGCAGATCAAATCAGCTTTCTCCAAAGGGAAAAAACCAAAAGAAAACAAATGCTAAAAGCATAAAGACATAGTTTCTGTAACTGAGGACACACAACATGTTCAGTTGCAGTGATAATGGACTTCGAGAAGTACTTCAGAAAGTTTATAATTTCAAACTATGCTTTTCAGTACTTCTAGTGCTCAGCAACCCATTCTGTACATGGGAGTGATAGGAAATGCCTTTAGAGCTTCCAAATTAGCAGTAAAAGTACTGCAGTAACATTGATGCTGCATTATTATTTTATTCTTCCAAGAAGAGTAAAAGTTTTTTAAAAAGTATCAAGGACATGGACTGATGTGTGTCCACATCAGAAGGTGCAGTACTACAAACCACCCATACAGTTTGGCACATGGCAACATTTAGAAGCCAAAGAAAGCTCAATCCTCAAATAGATCTAATATAAACAAGCCACTAACCCTTCTCAGAGAGCACTTAAGCACAGACAAAGAGTGGAAAAGCAAGATTTAACCCACCATTATACAGCCTTTGCTTTAACTAACATGTATTTCATTCAAACATAGTTTTCATTGCAAATGGTTAAATGAACCCCACTCTGTCTGTTCCATATCGAGTTCAGTGCAAGTTCCCAAGGCAACCTTCAGAAGTTGCTTTACAATAAGGAGGCCCTTACAACTGTGTTTTTAAAAATAATTCTCAAGTATTACACAAGTAAGGTTTTTAAAAAGTCAACTTATGAGTAAGAGCAACAAGCAGCAAGAAACCTCAATAGGTTGGAGGATTGGTTAAAATATTAGTTTTATCCTCAGACTCCAAGAGTTTGACTAATTACCTCTGCAAATGTCTCAATCCAAGCAAGTCTGGTATGGCTGTGTGATTAAATTCAGAAGGGTATTGTTTCTACTACCAGAGCTGCTCTGAGAAAACCATAAAAGAAACCAACGCAGAACACCCAAATTCCTTTTTTCATATTTTCATCAAGGCACTGATTTAAATATTCCCACAATACTGCTACAATTGCATTAGTAGTGTGACTTACCATGCCACTGCAAGATCACCATGTAACTCCGTTGGTCTCTGTAGCACAGACCACCATGCAATATCACTCCAAAATTTTAGGTCTAACTGGCTAATGTTAAGAAGGGTACCTTCACTGCTAATCACAGCAGAACACCTTCCAGACCTCTTGGATATCCAGGGAACTGCAAGCAAATTCCTACCTGGAAGACATCTAATTACTGTGCACTTGCTGCTCACATCCCCCTCAATTTATTGGGCTCACCTCCCTGCAATCAGTGATGCTTTAAAAGATACAGGTGACTACAATCAACTTATTGGCTTTTAAATAATTACTTTTAAATAATTACACCTGAGGTTACCTGTGTGCCATCCTTAGTAGTGAATGCATTTTCTATATTTATAAGAGATGCTGAAAGTGTGGAAAGGAGTAGGAAACTTGGTTAACAGATGTTTTTTAGCTTTGATACTTTTGCTCCCTAAACACCTCAAAACCCTGTTGGACTTGCATAAATCTCTTCTTTTGCCATTTCTCATGATTTCTTCTACATTCAGAGCAGGTACTTAGCACTTGTCCAGAAAATACCCTTCTCACCTGTAGCTCCCTAGGACCATTTTTTCATAAATCCTTCTTAGGGTGCTGACATCCAGTACTGGTCTGGTCTCAGCCTGCCCAAATATATTGTTCCTATCTTTGTTGGCCTTATCCTATCTTTCAGCAACACTAAGACACAGCAGTAAGGATTTGGGTCCCTTTTATGCTTTCTTCATTTCTTCCAATACATCTCATGTAAACTTCTGCAGGAAGGTAGCTATTAACATTCCCAGCGAATGGAAATCGACACTATGTCACCTAACAAAATGCACAGAAGCTCAAAACCAGACTGCTCCAACAGAGCATTCTGTTAATGTAAACATTCAACATTTCAGAAGAACAAGGAGAAAAAGTGCACATTCAAGCTACCGAAAGTTCACTTCCTCGTAACACTCCAGCTAATTTTTTCTTGGTCCTTCAGATTAGTTTAATCCTTATTTTACTCTAGACAGAAACAGTTAGACACTAACAGAGAAATGATGCACTCTGCTTTTATAAGCTGAAAATGAGCTATATTGTAAAAGGCTTCATAAATAAATCCTGAAGACCCTCTTAATCCCCTACTCAAGTACATTTTCTAGTACCTTAATAAGAAACATTCTAGTCCATCAGCCTCCTCTGTGAATAACAACATTGAGTGCTCCATCTTCTACAGTTTATGAGCAAGTTACAGAGGTCATTCTCCCCAAGACACCCTTCTCACATACCTGAGATCACTGGCTGGTGATCTAAGACACTCTGGTTCTGTTTGCATTTCATGCAATATGTTAAACTAGAACAGTAACAAAAATTTTGAATATATTAAGAAAATAATAATAAAAATAGGTGTTTGACTGGCATCTCACATTGCAAGCTGCTTTTGCTTAATGACAATTACCCTAAGCTGTTTTTTCCACTTCTAACACGGCTCCCAAATCACCCCAAAGAAATCACAGTAAAGGATAATTAAACACAGAAAAAGAAAGGCATATGTTGAAATCATACCAGATCTTATGTTATTTCTTTTGACTTCACAGATTCAAGAAAGATTTAAACAGCACAAAATTGTTCTAATAATTCTGCATTATTAAAACAAGCCAGTTTTAAAGTAACACATGATATTATTCACACTGGTGCAATTAATATTGTTCAGAAAGTTTGTTCCTCTTTAAACTGTAGGGGAAAGGCATAAGGGTAATTAGCAAGACCAAAGAATAGCAGTTACCCAGCTAGATGCTATTTGTTAATTGTCTTCCAGGCTTAAGTCAAAAAAACCTCCTCAGTAGCAGCCTCACTCCATAGCTACTCAGACACTTGAAGTCAGAAAAAGCACTCAGCTCTATCTCAAAATGGAAATCATTAAATATTTTACTAGATTAATGCAGGCCTAGATCAAAGGTAATTATTCAAATTCCCTTATTTCAATCACCTACAACAAGTTACTTTTTGCACTGTTGCTGCTGTAGGTTATACAGACCATCCTGGAACAAGAGTTGAGAAGCTTGTTTGAAGGTGTTCAGTATAAGGGTTTGTACGTTTTCTAATGTTACGTGTTTTTAGTGCTACATTTCATTTATCTCATCTCACATATCAAATGACAGGCATCAGGGTGCCACAGTAAAGTTTGGTTTATTTCTTTTGAAGAGCTGTAACATCCTTTCCTCTCAGGCTAACAAATCTCCAGACCAACAGTCAGCAGTGTCTCTCTTCATAGGTTCCCTGCTTAATGAAAACAGATCCCCAATACACAGGATCAGAGCAAAAGTGGCATTGCAACACAAGCAGTGAGACACCATCTCTGAATGCAAAGCCTGCACTGCAGCCTACGAGCTCCAAGATTATAAATTCACTGCTTCCAGGTTTCCACGTTTTTTCCAGCAATGAAGGGCAGCACATTATTAATACCAGCCTAAGGCAAATGGGATGACATCACCAGCATTCTCCCACAGACATCCCTGAATTCTCAGTCTCACTACTTGTTACTTACACTTTTTTTTTTGCTGTCTCTTGTAAAATTTAATGGACATTTAGATGAAATATGTACAAGACCATTACACAGCAAAATCTCCAGCAGGCTGTGCCTCCTGTGCAAGCATTCATCTTCCCTACATGAAACCTTTTAAGTGCATGGAGCCTTATCTCCTCATCTGTAGTGAAATCTCACCCCCCCAAAAAAAAAAATCAAATGCTTTTCTTAGTTTGCTGGCTGAGCTTCTTTTTAGCAAATATATTTTCATCCTTTGTGGCACAGTGCAGGTTATTTGAAAACAGTATGTGCAGAAATGCAATTTTGAGAAACAAAGAATAATAAAAACCAAAACCATAAAAAAGTCATTTGAAATAAGTCTAAAAACACCAAGGAGAGACTGTAGCTTAACTTCATTTACTCCTCACTCCTAAGATGTTTGAGACACACAGTTCTGACAGAGATCCAGAGTACCTAGTGTGTATTCAACAGTCACTGAGACAAGAATATCATTTTTATGTAAAATAAAGCATCATCAAGAGAGCCACACTGAAGTGAGTCACTCTTTTGCATGCCATTCTTAGCTACCAATGCTAGCATTAGTTACATAAAAAGAGATGTAATGTTAAAAAATTCAATTCCATTGGTGTCTCTTTGAACAAAAGGTGAATAGGTATAGGTCAGGGTCACATGACACAGGGATGGAACAGTGACCAAAAAATTCCAAATAAAATTGTTCCTACCTTAGATATTTTCACAAGTTAATGTGAACAAGATGAGTGATGTGCATTTTTATTGTCTGTTAGCCAGGCTACCAAATTAGTGCAAAATGTCAATGATTCAAAAAAAAAAAAGAAGACCTGGCAAAAGGAATGTTATGCTACTGCTTAGTTTTGGAGGTGACTGTGCAGTGTGGTTAAGGAGCAGAAGATTAAAACACATGGAAAGGAATGTTGACCAAGCTCAGGGCATGGAAAACCACAGGTAGTTATTAAACACAGAAACCACACTTTTCTCAGTAGATCTATGGGCTGAAAATGGTTGAAGCCTCAGAAGGAAATGGAAGGCACTGTCATGCAGGCTTGCCCTGTTCTTGTCCTTTATGGATGCTGCTCAAGGCAGGACATCTTTTGTCTGCTTCAGTACTATTAGGTAATAAAAACTGGTGAAACAGAAAAACAGACTGATCCAAATACTACAAAGGGCACCAGACCACTGCCTACAACTGATAAAATCCAGGTGGAAGTCAAAATTTCACAGAATCTGTTACCAAACAACATTTGATTCAGATTCACTTTCACATCTAATCAAAGTTGGTGGCAACACAACAAACCTCATGGGGCCTCTGTCACCATGTGAAGTGGCAGATAAGGTAAAGTTCTGTGGGATAACATGGCTGTTGAAAGGAATTGTGCACACATACAGGTCAATAATAAAGTACCCTGTAATCTTGTCTGCCTTCTTTTCTGTCCTCTTGCCCATCCACTTCCTTGTTTCATTTGCATACTATGATTGGCTTGTTGCAGTGTAAATTGTTCAGGGCAGGAGCTGTCACTGACGTTTGCAGAGCACAGCAGGTACCATTCAGTGGAAATGGCAGGAAATCAGACAGGAGAGCAGCTGAGGGTAATGGTATGTTAGTAATCTTAATTCCCTAAAAGCAGCACTAGACCTAAAGTGAGCAGCAGAAAGACCAGCAACGCAGAAGGCACTTCACCTCTGACACATGGCTACACAACTCACATTTTAGCCCTTGGTTAAAACTCACTTTTTCTGAAACGTGATTTTTCTTCATGCACCACAGCTTCACTTATTCCATATTAACAAAAATCAGCTGCATAATAAGGTCCAAGTTTAGTTTTTCTTATTAACCAAATGCTCATCATCTCCAGCAACATCCCAGTTTTTCTCCTGTTCACTTCTCTCTGCTTGTCTCTTGTTGCTCCATTTTGTCTTCAGCCTAACTGGATACATAAATTCATGTTAATGCACAGAAGGTGATGGAATTGGCACAATTATGGGCCATCACTGTAGCACAGGGGAAGCTTTGCTGCCCCTGATTTCCAATGAAGATTCATTTTCTTTTGGTAGCCTTGTGTTCACAGCATTTCTAACTTCAATATTCTACAGTTTTCTTTACTGCTCACAGAAGAGCCCAGGTTCAGTGTTTCCTCAGATCTCACTTTGGTTTAGTGTCCTTAGATCTCAAGAAATAGGTACAAAAATTAGCTAGGGAGCAACATTGTTTTGTCTCTGATCATAATGTTAAAAGGCAATTTACAGAAGAAAATCATCTCTTCTAAAAGCACATCACAGAAAAACTCTATTTTCCATGGTTAAGGAAAAAAAAAATTCTTCATGTCTTGGGTTTCCATCATAATATACTAAAAAATTCAAAATAACACCATTCTAAATTTAGCTACTTTTGATGACACTGTTGATGCCACATCTCTACTTGTTCTGGTGATACTCTTAGAGAGTCAGAGATGTTCTCAACTTCCCTAAATTCTTATATACCGGGGCAAAAATTAAGGGCTCATTTAATTTCATCTTTGTGAAGTTACACCAATTCACATCAGCTCTAACTTTGACTTACAGCTCAACACTGTTCTCTCATATAGCTCTCAGATTTCTGAAGAGATTTTCTTATGAATATTTTCAAAATTTTATGACGTTTTTGGGCCTTATGATTCTTCAAATCCCATCTGTGCCATATCACTTGCATATTATCAAATAGAATTACATTCTAACAGCTTCATATTAATGTAACATCACAAAGTGTTCCTGAAATCGTGTTACTGACCCTATTCCCTAGGTAAAAATCAAACAAGAGTCGCATAGCAGAGGGGAATTAAGCTCTCAATCCCTGTTCAATGCAAAATAAATCTTGTTTCCCCCCTGCCTTTCTAAACTCTGAGATGTGTGTACAAGTAATCTTTTGGAGCAGATCCCTCACAAAATTATTCTCAAAACCTCCAAGGTCTGAAAACAATGTGGCTAAAGAGAACTTGTCTGATTTGTCTCTCAAACACAACGCGCTGTTTTAATTCAGTCCTACTCTGGTTTCATACTGATCTTTTTCTTTGTAGTGGCATAAAAGTGTAATTTCTTCATCATATGTGGCATTTTTAGCATACTTTTAAATAATTAAGTGAGCAGAAAGGGAAATATTACATGGCCTGTTTGTTACTACCAGTTTTTAACCCTATTCCCATTTTGAAGATCATCCAGACACCTGTCTGGTATATGTGTAAGCAACTACAGGAGGAAAAAAACTGGTTCCACTTCAGATCTCAAGTCTACCCTCTGCCATACAGTCTTTTTGTGACACTTTAAAGGAAAAAATTAGTTAAAAAATAAAAGTAAATGTTGTCTGCCTTTGGAAAACAAGAGGAATCCACACAGTCAAACCAAGCAATATTAGTTCATAAACAACTAACTGGGTAGTAAAACCAGAAGATTTGGTTTCCTCATGAAGAAAATGACAAAAATAAAGCTTTCCAGTAATTTTTTTTTTTAAAGCCCTAGAATACCTCATACAATCAGAAAGTAAATGGAGAAATTCAAAAGCAAAAAAAATGTGTGGATTATAGATAACACTGACAACTTGAAGGCTATCAGTATTTCCAAAAGAAAACGCCTCATCTCACTTCGTTTCATGCTACCCATGACCAAAAGCAGCAAATAAATAAGCCAAAACTGCACTAAGCTTTCATCCTTCCTCCCTCACCTTCCCTTCTTACAAATGCAGAGCTCTGGCTCCTTCCCCAAGCTTGCCAAAGTGGTAACTGAAGTTGATTCCTAAAGCCTCAGGCAAAACACCCACATGGATTTGTTCCCTTATGGTGGCAGAGACCTGGGCTGGATGCCCTGAGTGAGCAGTGAGTGCCAGCCCGGTGAGCAGCCATGGAACCTGCACCTCTATTTCCCGGTGCAGCTGAGCTGGCAGCAGAGCTGGTCTCGTCTGCCGGGAGCGGGAACAATAAGGCACCATCTGTCCTGTCTCACTCAGCAGCACAAGCGGCTGAAAGGAAGGATCCAGCCAGAGCACCAGCAAGGCACTGCAGCAGAGGGCTGAATCCATCACAGGTCACCTCGTCCAGGTATTTAACTCCAGGCCTGAGCTGAGAGAGAGTCTCTGTTTCAGCCCTGTGGTTTCTGTGTCCTCACACCACTGATGTACAATGACAAATCTCAGAACTTTAATGCACTGCTTGTCAAACACCATATGGCTGCTCTGTCAGCAGTCAAAGGAATCCAGTGATGAATGGTCCTACTCTTGACAAAAAAAAAATATATATAGGGAGAATAGAAAACCTTTTGGAATTCAAACATCATTTAAGTAACCTAAAGCACTTTTATAAACAGGAATTGAGTCCATTCTGTGGAGTTGCAAACTTACAAGCAGAATCCATTTGCCTTATATTTGCCTTGGGAAAAGTGTATTTTGCATAGACCTTATTATAATACAGAAGTCAAGAATGAAGACACAGCACAACAAAGCCCCAAAAAGAAAAAATTCAAAGATCACACTAACTGCATTTACTTGTTCCAACTGCTGTCAGGCTCCTCAGCTTAAAATTAAAAACTGATAATAAGAAATTATTATAAAACTCAGGAAGGAAAAATCTTTATGGCTTAAGGTAATTTTATGTTATTAGGGCAATTTTAGGACTCATCTGTCGCCTTCAGCATATTCTTAAGCAATATGATTCGACATATTTTGTAATTTGAACATATTGGAAGATAGTAACTTCCCTTAGCCTCCCATTTCACCATCAGCATCTCCTACTGTAGTTCAGATATTTGTGTTGCAGCTTCTCTGAAGGCACAACAGTGCACATGGCCAAAGTACACATGGATTTACCAAACTATACCTCAGTTACCAATGTTTCTGTGTCCAGCTGACTGCTGCTAAGGAATGAAACATCAGGCCTCGCACTGAGAACTCCAAAGATATTTCCAAGCTCAGGGCTACCTCTGCAGGGTTTTTTCATCCCCACAGCAAGTGTTTTGTGTTATCTGCATGTGGGCATTCAGTGTCCTAACAGAGATGAAGCAATTAGGACATATTTATCCAACCAATGAAGGTAATTTTTTGTAATGGAAGGAGGGGAGTAAAGGGTGAGGAAAGGAGTGAATACTGACCTTGTCAGAACTGGGTTTTTTTTTCCCCCAAAGCAATGAAGGAAACATTTTTTGAGAGAAATAGGGGGTTGAGCCAACAAATATAGCATTTGCATTAGAAGTCCCAGCAGGCTACACAGTACAGAGTAAATTACTATAGGGAAATACTCCACATAGATGATAATTTTGCTGAATACTCTCTACAGAACAACTCGAGTAAAGATACATAAAAGATGTCATTATTCATAGAAATCATGCATATATATCCACAGATGAAAAGAAATGTGAGGAAACACATGACAAAAACTTATGTACTATTGAAAAATAGAGCATATGTCTATATGAATATTATAATACAGTAATATTTTCCATATAATACAATATACATGTCATATAGTATATATATTAGGAATATATGTATATATTTATAGATACACATCATATATGTGTATTATCTATTACATATAAATAAAATCTGTGTGTAACATGAAGAAAATTGATACAAAATTGCAGTGCAACAGGCAGTCATTTTCTAGGCAAAAAACCCAGCAGGTAGAAGACATTAAGCCCCAAGAAGTCTTAAAGAAAAGCTCCAGTATATTTTTTCACACCATCACATTAGATTAACAGTGTGAACAACTGCAAGTAGAGAAAAGGTGGAATATGGAAATCAATAATCTTCTTCAAAACAACATGGAGAGACTATCAGGCTTAAGATACAGAGCTGCAGCTGTATTCCATAACCTAGATATTCTGTTGTCAGTGTCCAGCAACAATGAAGACAAGGATTGACTTGCTTTCCTCAGCACTATCAAAGACTGGCTGTATTTTACCTAACACCACTGTTAACCTTCAGGAAATATGCTTACAGCCCTTCTTTTAGTAACTCAAAATCTGAGACAGTCAGCTTTTCAGCAAGTCAAAAGGATCACAGAATAATTCATCAGAATATTTAATAAATACCATGCAAAATAAAAAAATAAAATCACATATCCCTCCTATAAGCCTGTAATGTGAATTTACAAATATTTCTTCTAATAGTGATCACAAGAACATCAGCCTCAACCTCAAAGTACAGATTCAGCTTGACATGATAAACCTATTCAAGACTCCAGATGGAGTTTGATACTCAATTTTGTTCCTGAGCAGTATCATGACAGTAGGCACTGCCTAGCACAGCAAGTCTAACTCTCATGAGCATCTCATTTAACTCCACAGACCCCTTAATAACTTCAGAGAAAATCTTTTATGCTTGTAAATCTTGTTTATCTTGTGTTAAAACACAGATAAAAATTTACACTCCTCATACCTGGAAAGATTCATCTCTGAAAGTTGTTTTGTTTAGAAACATGGGTGTAATTATGGCTTCCATTCAGCCTGGTTGGGCAATCACTCCTTAATACACCTTTGATAAAGTTACAGAAGAACACACACAGCACTTTGCCTATGCCACTGCTCCATTATTTTTCACCACCGTTTTTCAAACACCACAGCAGTGACAGAATGTAACAGCAGGAAGCTAAAGAGAGCACAGGACAGGAGTCCTTCACTCACTCCTAAGGCTGTCAATGATCTGTCACTCTGTGAAAGGTGACACTCCTCCATCCTTTCTCAGAGTGCCACTCTGTGAGCAGCCACCCTGTGTTGAGAAAGAATGCTTTCAGATAGAAGCATATCAGAGTGGACTGTGCTTTTCCATGTCAGCTTAGCTCTATCCAAGTAGAGTTCCTGAAAACAGAGTAACAACCAAGTTGTTTCAGCAGTCACCATGCTCCTTTGGCCCCCTCGCCACATCCCAAGCTGTTACACGCGGAAATGACTGCGCATCCGAGTACAACTGCATCTTTTCTGCTTTTCCAGGTAACGTTGCCACAGGGAAATTACTGTAAAGTAGGACAAAACCAAGCTGAAAAAGCAGACTGAACAATCTCAGACTTAGTGCATTAGGCCACACGTTGCTGAGTGCAGCAAAACACAGGAGCTGTCAGTGCTCACTGTTCTGCATCGGGCTGCAAGGCTTAGCCAGGAATTGGGTTGGAGTTACATAAACCCTAATTCAAAAAGGATTTCAGCTCATCGTCTGGTTTAGCTAACACAATTACAGAAGAAGCTTTGTCAATACACTGAAAAGATTTATTCTTTGCAAATGTTTCTGTTGCATTTACAGTCAGAAGCAAATCAGGACAGAGACAAACGATGCCCACTGTGTAGGCAAAGTTTCCAAAAGCGACACGCAATGCAGAAGAGTTTGGGTTCATGCTGACACACCACAAATGACAGGGAAGGGAACCCTCCTAGCTTACAGTGGGGAAAAGAAAAAACACATGCTGCTTCCCCAAGAGCTGCCAGCAATTACTCTGCTGAATGAAATGAAGGTGTTATTAAATACAACTTTTTAAAGTTTTTAGTTAAAGCTGCTATAACATTCTAGAATAACTGGCCATTCAACTTAAACCACTGAATTGTTTTAAGCAAACTAACTGATTGATTAAAAAAGGCATGAAGACCAAAAAAAAAAACGCTATTGTCAACCTTGCATTGGTTTGAATGCCTCAGGAGGTATGCAACTAAGCACAAGGCATCATCAAAGGAAAAGCTCTAGGCTATCTTTAAGGTTATGATCTGCTAGCCAGCACACCTTCTTTAACACACGTGTATCTACTGCCCCACAGAAAACTCCTCTAAACACCACTGAGTAAGGAAAGGATCAATCTCAGCTGCAGCACATGTTACTGGACTTTATATGCCAAACCCAAACATCTCTCAAGTTCTCCATCTTTCACTTGTTCAAAGTGTTGTTTATTCCAGAAGCTGGACCCTGCCTGTCTAGGGTTACACAGACAAGAAAACAGGCAAGAGCTTCGGATAAACCTTTTGGAATTAGCTAAGATATAATGCCAAGCCAAATAACTTTGCTATTCAATATGTATTAATATTCAAATCCATAATGTCGTTCTCTCACACTTATTATTTAAGAGGTATTTTGACTTTGTACTATTTTATGGTAACATAAAATTGACTTATATATTCAAGGTCTGCTTGATGTAAGAATTCTGGAGCACCACCTGGAAAAAGAAAACAAACCTCTATCTGAAAAAAAGTCATATATATCACTCCCAACTAGAGGGGCTGAATCAGAACTCAAATAGCTCCAATCTTTGGCATATCTGAAACACACAGCATTGCTATTACAGGTGCTACTGATGATCCACACATTTTCATACACCTGAGGAAGACACAGATATTATTAACTAACACAGAGTGCTAAGTCAGGATAGAGAAACTGCTCCACAGCAGTTTGCCTTCAGGTTTCATGGCTGTAACATTCAAATAGTTGACAGGCATGCAAAATGGCCTGGCATGACTTTCATTTGGGGCCAAGAACGTGCTGCAGGGACACACTCGCTCTTACAAAATGCATTGACACATTCATCATGTGTGTCTTGAGAATTCATCCTGAGGATGTAAAAGACACTTATATTTTTATCATATGTGAATCAGTATTCACACACAAGACTTATTATACATCAACACTCCTTCTCTGCAGTGCTGGTCATAGCACAGCTCTTGATGACCACAAGGAGGGTCACCTGTAGTGTGCAGCAAAATCCCATTTACTCAGTACATCATTACTCATCTTTTCCAAGCAGAACCATATTTAACAGACTTCTGATCAGTCAGAAGATTTGAGGGGTGTGAGTGGCAGAGTGAATACACAGAGCTGAGAGAGAGGAGCCAGCAGCTAAGCACAGTAAGGGCACACCAGTGAGTCCGTTAGGATATCATATAAGGATTTATCATTCTCTCAGGAGAACAAGCAAGAATTTTACAGGTGGAGATTTCAGGCAGAGAGATCAAGGACTTTAAAAGTCTATTGCAGGCTTTAAGAGGCTGTGGCAGAACAGAGATGCAAACCTGAACACAGCCTTTCTGTCATCTCTTGAACCAATCTTCAGGGTTCTGGTTTTGCATCTTTGAAATACTTTAAAGGAAAAAAAAAAAAGGAAATTGCCTGAATACCTCAGAAAAACAGAATGACATGTAAGGCAGCTGTGGGAGTATTAGCAAATCCTGAGTGTAAAGATAAAACAAGAAAAAGTACACATTACTTTAAGCCTTAGAAAAATCTGGATTTAACTCAAAGGGAAGAAGGCTGAGGGTTCCCAGTCACTCTAATGAAATGCTACATTAACTGAACTATGAAGCCATGAAGCTTGGTTTCTGTCCACATCAAATCCCACTAAACCTGCATTTCACCATGAGATGAAGTTCAGCTGCTTAATCTACAAAGCAATGCCATTTTTTGCTAGTATGTATATATACTGTCTACTTCATTTTAACACAGTTTTGCCACCTTGAAAGCTAGCAGGAAAGGAGTATCACCTTGAAAAACCAATGTGCTCAAAACACTACAAGTAAAATTATATTCTGAGAACAAAGCTTTGACTGCATTTTAATTTCAATATGCCTCTATTTGTTTTCACAAATCCAATTATTTTTCTATAGTGTGACTTGCTATGACCTATAGTTTCACCCACATAGACATGTTCCAGCTATTAGATGCAGCTAATTAGTAGCAAATTACCGCAACACTAAACAGGAAAATAAAGGAGATCCATTAACAGTAAGTAACCATGAGAGAAGAGCTGGTAAGAAAAAACCCAGAATCTTCAGATTAAAAAGGTAAGTAAGCAAGTTTTTTTCAGAAATGAGAAAACACATATCCTAGAACCCCATAATGCAAATAGGAGTAGCAGGGTACCAGGATTCCCATGGAAAAAGCCTTACAAATAAGTGTGAGATGACCACTGAACTATGGATGGAGCCTCAGCTAAAGCAGATGTCAAACCGGGGCATGTCAGCCATTTAGGAAGCTACGAGTTGATCTCCAGAAGTCAAGTTTTCCCTTGATATACTGCAGCCTTTAGGATCAAGCTATTTCAATTTACTCTCAGAAATTTTAGCCTGAGTGCTTACTGGTGTCACAGCTATTTTGAAGGGGGGATCAGCACTGCGCAGAGATAACACCACTGCAGCATAAACACCTGCCAGCTAAACTGACAGCTCTTCAAAGATGCCTCTGGACACCAATCCCAAAAGAGCTAATAGCAGCTGAGTTAAGCTGGAGGTTCACAAATAGACCACATGAAGAGCTACCTCTCTCAGTCTAAAGTTTCACTGTCAACAAGGTTCAGGAAAGTAAATTATATATGATCAAATTCCTGCCGTTTGCAAACACTTTTTTACATAAACTCAGTAAGAATCTACAAATCATATTCTAAGTTAAATTAATGTATGCATCTAAATAATACATGCATTAATGCAGTCATACCAACATACAAAGCCTACATGCAACACAATATTATTGCTACATGAGCAGTCTCAACAATCACCCTGGCTTTCCTGAGCTAAGTTGAGACACCAATGTAATGTGGTATCACTGGGTTGATATCAGTGGTGTAACATTACAGCCAAGTTGGTCAATGACAAAGATACATTTCCTGTATTGATCTCAAAATATACCAGATTATGAATTTGAAGACAAGTTCATAACCAAAATAAATAGTACCTTCCAGTTATACTCAGTAAATTGGTGCAAAACAGCCACATGCAGTGGATCCAGCTGTTCTGAACTTTCCAGTAGCATTTTTAATTAAATAGTCATGGAATCAAGCAGGCTGGAAAAGACCTCTGAGATCATCAAGTCCAACCCTTGATCCAACACCGCTGTGGTTACCAGACCATGGCACTAAGTGCCACATGCAGCCTCATCCTAAAAACCTCCAGGGATAGTGAGCCCACCATCTCCATGGGCAGCCCGTTCCAATTTCTGATTACTCTCTCCGTAAAAAGTTTCTTTCTAATATAATTTCATCCTATAATAATGACATCAAATTAAACTAAAAAAAAAAAAAAAAATCAATTTGAGCTAAATTAGCAAGTCCTCCACATAACCAAAATAGGGAAGTGACAGGATTAGGGCAGCACTCCCTACCCTCTCATCCTCTTTGTTAATCAGCTACTTCCCCACGTGTAAAATGAGGCCTCACTTCTTCAATCAGCTCTTTTCTGAGAGACCACTCTCTACTTAAATATTTATGCAAGGCTATTACATTTTACAATAGTGAAAGGGTGAGAGTGCAGTAGAGAAGTGGACTGCAAGACTCTTTGAGGAAAAATTCTGGTATTTCTGTTATTACTAGCAAAATAAGATGAACACATGAAGAAATAATTTCTTTAAGCCAAATAAATACCATTTGGTGTATCTTTAATGGAAATAGAGCCTTTAAATTACATATTGCCTTTTGTGTTTCTTTATTATTCCCTCATATCATAGAATCATTTAGGTTGGGAAAGATTTTTAAGATCATTGAGTTCAACCCAACACTGCCAAGTCCACCACTAAACTACATCTGTATCGATACAAGGAGAAGTAAATCCACTCAGAGCAGTGATACTGCACAGGGGACAATGTAAAGTGGTGTAAAACAGGAAACAAAGGATTTGGTAGTATGGAAACAAGCAAGAGACAATGCAGAGCAGATACAGAATTTCTCAGGAAATACATTTATAAAACAAAATACTTTCCCTGGGTTCCTGCATGTTGTAGACATTTCAACACAGGAAAATGAATGTTAATATAATTTGGCAGCAAAAGTTAAGAAAAAGGGAGGCTGAGCAGCCTGAAACTGAAGGCTCACCAGGCAGGCAAAAGAAATTTCTTCATCTTGCAACAGCACACCCAACCCACTCACTCACAAACAAGAAGCTACTCAGGAGCAGCAGTTTTTTGTCACTCTGCTTATGTAGCCAAGTGCAATCTTGTTGCTCACTTTTATTTAATCTGGCAACACAGCAAAGCATTCCACATGACTGGAAAAGTCCAGAGCCTTACTTGTTATTGCTGCCCACCCATAATGAGTGCTGCAGCAAATGACCTGGAACACCATGCTAAATAACACTGAACAGGGCTGCCTTGTGAGGGAATCTACAATTACCTTATGTAACCAAAACAGAAGCTGAATATTTAGGCTCACTCCGAAATCCTGAGGTACTCTAGCACAGGTACAGTGGTGCACAACCACCCCTTAATGAAAATGGATGCTGAAGCATGTTTTTCTGTGGGAGAGCAGGGAGGAGCTCATCCAGCTGTTTGAATGTGATGGTTAACTTCCTTTTGCTTTATCATCTTCTGCTCTGCAAGTTTGATCAGTCTGGTATGTCAGGACTCAATCAACAACAAAAATAATGTGGGAAACATGTAACTATTTTACAATTTAACATTTGAGAAGCTTGAGGTAATTTCATTAATAACTCCCTACACGTTTTTATAAAAGTATATATGCAGAACAAATTCCTAAATAAACAAACTAACGTTGCTGTGCTATCACTAGTTATTTTTTTGGCTCAGTTACAGGAGTCAAAAATATCCACTGTAAGGATGTAACAACATCAACAACAAAAACCCTTCATAGCAAAAACATTCTGTGTTTTTAATAGGTTGCTGTGGAAATATTTTTCCTTTAATAATATCAAAGCAGCTTCACACACCCAAGCAGAAGATTGGTTGCTCAGACATTAATTTGAGAAGCTTTTTCCATTTACAAATGGTAACAAGATAAAACCCTCATTTTAAAGAAATCCCCCAAATTCCCTTGCAGAATAAGTCAGAATAAACAAACAAAAACCCCAAATTGAGACCTGGGAAGATAAAGCAGGTAAATACATAAGCTACATCCCAGAAAAATGGAATTTCTTCAGTCAGAGAAGTTCTGCAGTTTGGTAGAAATCTATGAAGTTCACAGAGAATTTCTCTGGTCAGTGCAAAACGTGCATTTCAAGGCAAAATAGGATATCAGGCAACACATGTTGGGATGAATAATTTCTTTGACTGTGAGTACTTCAGCAGTGCTCAAGTACATGCAGAAGGTCTAGAAAGCAGTTGAAAAACAAACCTACTTCAGCACAATTACAGTTTCACACCACAAGATAGCTCAAAGCTGAGGGGATGTGATAGCAATTAAATGTATCCACCCCAGAGTCCAAAGACTGGGATTCCATTTGCATCACTTTTATAGACACCCTCGGGCACAGAACATCTACACCCATTCTCTGCTCCCTAAGAGAAAAGTGCCAATGAACAGCACCTCCCTATTGCAGGAGGAAGGGTGTGGGGATAAATATATGACAACCATGTGAGGCATTCAGACACCATAAGAGTGGGAGTAAATACAATCCTAAAGCAGGGAGAAGACTTAGCACTGTACTCGTACTACAGAGTTCCCTTACCTTCCTGTACCTCCAGGCAGACAGGCATGTTTCAGAGAGACACTGTGCCCCTAAAAACAGGATACAATTCCGCACTGTCCAGGTTTCCAACATCACCTAAATTCATCTAGGCAGTTTCACTGCAGAAGAGTATAACCCAAACTCAGACAATTACTTCCAAGACAGCTGAAGCAGTCAGAGAACCAGCTGCTTTCCACGTTCCTCTGCCAGCATTTGAGACTCACACAGAGCCTGTGGTTTCTCAGGACTGGATCCATATTCTCTTCCACCATCCCTGCTGAAAGCATAGTGACTTCCACAACAGTCAGGGTCCATTATTGCTTCAGTTATCACATCCAAATCTGCCCTTCAAAAATCCAGCCCTGTCTTCTTTGGGCTAACCTGAACATGATACAGCAAGCACAGCTGCCCTTACTGCTGACAGATGCCAAGAACACTGGTCACCCAGAAGTGATTTGGATCTTCCTGTATTGCCCCTTCAGTCTATCTGCAAGCTTGTGGGAGTGCATATCTATTGTCTATTAAAACCTTTGAGGAGTTACCCAAGAGGAAAAAGGGCAAATACCTTTGCAAGGATCCTGTCTTACCTGCTAGGGGAAGATGTTTTGCTTTGATGATTCCTTTCCACCCCAAAGTTGCTTTCACTGGTGGTGTGAAATGATATATAAGGTGAGACTACCAAGATTTAAACGGGAAAAAACCACAACCAACCCAGGAAAAACCTCTACTAATATATTTATGGAACTTCTGGATATTTTCAGAAGCCAGACTCACAGATAATATAGCTCCTATGAAACCTACTACATTAAACACCTTTTTCACCTACCTTTTTTAACCAGAAATTGAAAATCTGGACTAAGAGAACCACTGCATCAAATCTCAGAGATTAAGAGCAAGTAATACTTTTGAAAAAGTCAAATATTCACTTTATTCTTCAAATTACTGCAGACAAGTACAAGATTTAAATATGCATTTCAATAGATAGAGGCAATATATTGATGATTGCCTACTATTAGCACATTTCAAACCAAAACACTAGAAAAATAGATACTTGATGTTCTAATGACACAGAGCAGTCACCCCATTAACCACTGAACCCTAAGGACCTCAGCAAATGAAAGTGCAAATAGGTGCAGGAGGGCAGAAGGGAGATCAAACAGCAGTTTTAGCTCAAATAGTGCTCATGTAGCGCATTACAAACACCCCTACCAACAGGGCTGCTCTTTGGGAGCACTAGAACTCAGCTCTGCCCCAGCTCTTACCCTCCTGTGAACATTTAATTCAG
>VYXB01010828.1:1208-12562 GCA_013397135.1 Pachyramphus minor
GGGGCAGCAGTGCTGCTGTGTGGGTCCCCCATTCCCGGGGCAGCAGTGCTGCTGTGTGGGTCCCCCGCTCCTGTGGGGCAGCAGTGCTGCTGTGTGGGTCCCTCACTCCCAGGGCAGCAGTGCTGCTGTGCGGGGCCCCTGGCGTGGTTTAGAGCAGCAGCGGGGCTGTGGCACTCCCAGGGAGGGCTCTGTTGTGGGAGAGCTCTGGCACACCAGGTAAGTCTGGGTTCAGCAGGTGCTCCAGTGGTACCTGAGTCGCCTCTGAGGATCTGTGCCTGAGATGCCTGAAAGATAACTGTGTATGAGCACAGCACGGTGACAGAACATCAGAGACTGGGATGCAAGTGGGAATCCTCATTAGGCCTCAGCCTTGATTAATGTCTCCTGGGCAGTGAAGTTCCCCTTGAGCTTATCAGAAACACCATCAGCTCCCAGGAACTCCCACTGCTTCAGGAACTCCTGCTTTCTCACAGATGGCCTTGGAATGTTATTTTGTCTGAATTGTAGCCTGAGTAAAACAATGTTATTGTTACTGGACTTTTTCAGGAAAATTGCAGTAATTCCTGACAGACTGGGAGCGGGATGGAGATTGACTGATGACTGCAGCCCTATAGCAGCAGGTTAAGTGTGCCCCTGTGAGCTCACTGGGCTGCAGTGGGACACTGCAGAGCTCTCTCACATCTGCAGTACACACAGAAAGCTGACAATGGGGACTGGGCTGATAACCCCCCCTCGAGGCTCAACCCTTGTCTGTCAGGAGATGCAGAGGCATTCAGTGTATGTCACAGAACTTTACAGGTACCTTTGTACATATATATGTATATATATATATATGCACGTATGTGGTTCTCTCTGTGTGAATTGATATAAATCCCCAATGGTAAGTATAGTATGGATATTGCCATCTTAGATCTAGAGTTAAGTTCCTGCTGTGCTTATGATAAATCTGATTGTATCATTTTATAAATGTTAAATTAGTGATTCAGTGCTGCTAAATCCTTCAGACATAAACCACTGCCCAAGTCTGAAGCTGTGTGTGACAGGGGGTCCCCTCTGAACCCTGTGACTCAACAGGAGGGCCTCCCTTACCCTTTTGCATCCCCATCCCTGCGTAAATCATTCTACACTGATTCTAGTTAGATTTTCCTTCGTATGCTTCATCCACATAGCAGCTACCAGAGTGAACCCTGCCACTGAACCTTGTCATTCTTTCACGTTTATATTAAACCTGGGTTTCCTAAAACCTTTAAGAGTGGTTCTTAAAGTGACCTAAACCACTCAAAATTGCCTGACAAAACTCTGCCTGTGGCAGTACAGTTTGCAGAGGAAAACTTGTATCTGTCTGAGCCCTCCTTAAAAAGGGAATACTAATGGAAAGGCATTTTCTCACTGCAGCAGCACTGTGTTTAGGAACTGTTCTGTTTTAATCATTAGTGTTCAGTATGAAATACTCTGATTCTTCAGGGCAAGCTGCAAGAAGTACCCATTTCCCTTGGTCCTGATCCAGGAAAGCACTTAAAAATTCAGCCCGCATAAATGAAGTCAACATTTAAATCTCAGTAAAATGAGTGGGATTAAATACATACCTAAACCTAGACATTTGTTGCAGCTCCCTTTGGCTTGTGGTGCCCTTTCTGAACTGAAGCCACAGGGTGTTTTTTTTCCTGAAGTTCAATTATTTGGAGATAATCTTTATTTTTTGCTTAAAGTATCTGGTAGGCTGTTACTTTGCCCTCTGCTTTAGCAGTGCAGTATGGTTTTGTATAACTCAGATGTTTGTTATCTGGGTTTGGATGATTTAAAAGATAGATGGTTTGGATAGGTTTAGAAGAAAGGTTTAAGATAATCCAAATAAACTTGGGGTTCTTTGGCAGAAGGGTTCATATGCTTCAGAAAGGCCAAGACACTGCTTCCATTTTCCCTCCCCACACTGCAGTAAGGCAGGAGTGAGTTTACCTTCTGTACCTCCACAGAGCTCTGCAGGATGCCTCCTGAGTAAAAATAACCTGTTATCCTGAGAGTCCTGCAACTGCCTCTTTGGCCACAGAAGACCATCTGCCCTGTGGAACTCTCCACTAGGAGATTTTAGGGCTGCTGTTGCTGTCTCTGTAGTTACAGCTTTGGTTCATGCATCAACTGCTTCTCCTCATTCTGTCAGCTAATTAGTAGCTTTGGCAGTTCACATACATTAAGTTTCTGGGCCATGTTCACCTTGACATAAATTCCTGACTGCTGCAAGGATGATGCGTTTCAGTATTACTCCTTCCTTGCATAGAATTTTAATTCAGGAAGAGGAAGATCTGCTCACTTTTTTAGAGTGTGGCATTTTGAGCACCAGGGAGTTTTCTGTGAATTAGAGATAGTTTGAAGAATCAGGTGTGGGAGGACAGGTTGGGAGTTTGAGGGAGTTGGGTTTATTTTTTTAAAAAAAAGATTGATCACCCTGTTAGTTTAATAATTGCAGTAGTCTAGAAATGCAGTGAGGACCCCTCCATGTTGTGGAAATTAGGCAGTTATTAATTTCTAAGGTACCATTGCAGCAATTTAGTCATTCCAGGTTTATTTTAAGAGCTAATGAGAAAAAATGTGTTCTCCCATCTTTGTTGGCATACAGTGAGCATGAGCCCACTGTGGGTGTGTGTTACCAGAGCAACCAGGCTCCACACCCACATCTGCAGCAGATGCAGGGGGAAGCAGCCAGGACTTCCCCGAGTGCCCTTCCCACAGACCCTGCTGGCACCCTGCCTTTGTGTTTCCCAGTCAATTGCAATGGCGATGAAAAGTCTTCAACCTGTTATCCAAATGACTTCACTACACATAAGATCAGGCAGCTCTCAGATGCTTGCTGGGCTCTCTGGTGACTTAACATGATGGTTATGATTTATTTCACCTCTCTATACATGAGTTAGTTCTGCTTCCTGCGCCAGTGCCTCACCACCCTCACAGGGAAGAATTTCTTCCTTTTGTCCACTTTAACCCTGCCCTCTGTAAGTATAAAAGTATCATCCCTTGTCCTGTCTCTACAGGCCCTGGTGAAAAGCTTCCTGACATCGTGTAAGAACAGAGATGTCGAGCGTGCATGGCAGGACAGCACCAGTGATCCTGTGGAGGTGGGTGCCTCTCCTGTGGGTTACCATCAGGCAGCCTGGAGTCCTAGACAAGTCTCTGTCAGAACGTGCTCAGATTATTCCCCTGTAAATGGGCAGTTTGTCAGTGCTGCAGGTGTTAAAAGTGGTCCCAGGATTCTTCTTTGTTCACATCCTGTCTTCGTTGTGCCTGTCAGCTCTTTCCCTTTCTTTTCCCTTCTGTTGAATGCCAGTAGTATTTGTGCTACCTGCCTCTCAGCACCAGTTGAGGATTGGTCTAGCAGTTTTTGAGAACTGCTTTGAAATATTTGGAATGTACCAAATTTGATATCTTTTTTTTTCTGTAGGAAGCATAACAATCTTTTAAGAAAGTACAGGTGCTATAAAATATTGGTTTGCTGATTCTCAAAGCTTTGTAGGTTTTGCTTCATGCCTGCCATAGGGATATGTGCCCAGCAGGCCCTTGGTGCTCTGCATATGCTGGGGCACCTTTACACCTCATGGTCTCCCATCATCCTGTTCTATAAAACAGTCCATAGTAACTCCTCATCTCTGCTGCTGGCAACCAGTAATCTGTTCTTTTCTTTATAAACATCAATGAACAAAAACCTTTTTTCTTTGATTTATGAAGACTGTAAGTTTGCACAACTGGAAAAGCTGTGTCTGATGTCACAGGAGAATTCTTGATAGAATATGATAGCAAAGAAGGATTAAAACTAGGTTTGTTACCTAAAGGTTCCTAAGGGGTAATAACTCCCTTTCTCAACTAAAAAAAAAAATTGTTTACAGTTATTTTCCTTTGAAACTCATTGGTTACAATATTTTCTTATTGCTATAGTCTTGGTGGTAGTCAATAGTTACAATAAAGTTAAGATATATAATAGAGCTGTCTTGAGAATGGTATTAGTAATATTTTTCCTTATACAAGTGATACTGAGTCATTGGTGACAGCAGCTTCTCAAATTGGCAGATGGTGGCTCTGTAAGAAAACATGTTTTCTTGCCTTGCCCCTCAGTTCATTCCCAGACTGAGCAAAGAGAACTTGGTAGTAGCATCTGCTGATGGAATAGCTCCTGTTAAACTCCATCTGCCTGCCAGCTCTAAGATGTTCAAACCATGGTGTGTATATAAGGTACAGAAGGTATAATTAGAATTCTGATGTGTCAAAAACTGGAGTGGGTTTAATTATGTAAAATGGACATTTTTGGACAGCTCTAAGTCACAAAAAATATCATGAGTGCAGAGATGATGCTCAGCAGTTGACTTTGCAGCCTGCATTATTATTTGCACTCATGCAGTGCCAGATGTAGATTTTTGCCTGATCTGAAGCTGAGCCAGTTCTTGCACGGTGGGCGTGTGGGAGCATAACTTCTGAGGCAGAGGTTTCAGAGGTGAAGGGACAAAGAGAAAAGATCCCCCAGGGCTGGAAGGGTGGATGAGCCACCCCAGACAATGTGAGCAGCCGGCTATTAACCACAGCCTCACTGGGAAGCCGGTGGTTTAGGCTGCCGAGCATTTTTAACACTTTTGTAGGGCAGTAGAGTGCTCCCTGGGCAGGGAGCAGAGCAGCTTCCCTCCCTCTCACCATGCTAACAGTGGGCAAAGTCATCTCAGGCAGCGGGTGCAGAAGTAGGTAATGCCAAGGCCCAGAACTGCTTTAGTTAACTGCTAAGTTAACTAAACTTACTGCAGATTTACCTTAAATTAGAGGACAGCCTGCAGTAGACCTTGGGATTAGGTTGGCAGTGAAGGGAAGCAGCCAACAAGCTGTTGTTTGAGCTGCAGCTGGTAGCGAACTCAGTTGTTATTAAATCCTGTTTGGTGGAAGAATCGCTGTAGAGGCAGCAGTATTTGCAATTTGAAAGAAATGGAAATGGTGGTTATAGCCCTGGTCTGTCCCAGGAAAGGACCAAAAACCAGGTCATGCCAGCCACCAGCCCCAGCTGGGGGCATCTCTTGCTGATTACGGTGCATTTAGGGGTTTGTTCAGTAGAGACTTTTATGGCAGCAGGCAGGGAAGTTTGCAACATGAGAAGTAGTGTTGTTACACAAACTAAATGGAATTTGTATAATCCTGACTCATCTTCGGTAGGTGGGGATGAATCAGATGTCCTTCCTCCAGCAGGAGATGCCAAGGACCAGCATGGAAAGTCTGAGTGCTTGAAAGACTCCCAGGCCACAAACCAGCAAGGTGCCTTGATTTTAACTTTGCTTCCATTGTAGGAAGATCATCCCAGGCAGTTGGAATCAGCAGCCACTGCCAGGCCCAGTTGCTGCTGCCACCCTTGTCCATGAGGACAGTGTTTCCTGAGGTAAACAGGAAAAGAGAGGTAAAGAGAAGATGGATGGCAGAAAAATAGCTCTTGCTGGAAACAATGCTGCATTTAATTGAGCTTCTTCATGCTGCAGAGGTTTCTTAATTGGCTGCCAGCAGCTTTCACTACATTCCTCTGACTTGCTCAGAGTCCAGCCCTGGATGTTTTGGATTCCCCTTTATTTATTTATTTATTTATTTATTTATTTATTTATTTATTTTAGAATGTGCTTATTCCATTTTCCAGGCAGGCTATGGAAAGGCAGAAGTACAAGCACAGCTGCTGCCGGTATGGAGTGCCTGGACTCCTGTCTGGGTGAAGGAAGTGCCTGGAGCACGTGGGTGGTGTTTGCCCCTGCTCACAAAGGGAGCTCTGGCAGCAGTGGCCAAACCTTGCAGGACACAGTGGTGTGGCAGGACAGCATACACAAAACTGCTGGCAATTTGTGTCTTTTACTTCACTGCTTGAAGCCATGGAATGAGTAGTGTGGCAGGATATATACTCAGCTACAGCAAGATTTGCTGAGAAAATTGTATTAGATACTGTATTGAACAAAATGCAAGTTTTGCAAAAACACTTGCTCTCTTCACTGCACGGATATGACAGTGCCTACTCATAGAATCACAGAATCAACTAGGTTGGAAAAGACCTCTGAGATCATTGGGTCCAACATGTCCCGACCTGTTCAGGTTGGGCGCTCTCCTTTTGCTGTGTAAATGCAGGTGAACACACAGCAAGAGGAGCTGTTGATGGCACCATCTGCAAAAGCCTAATGGCTCATTCATTAAGCAGTGGGAGCCGGCAGTGCCACAGTCTAATCAGATATTGTATGATGAATAATTCAGAAATAATCCTCGTATACTTGAATAAATATCAGGAGAAGGAAGGAAAAAGCCCTGTACATATGGCACACTAAGAGAACAAAACAGGCATTCTTCAATGTCCCAGGCTGCTGAGCGCTGTGGTACGGGATGTTAATCGTGCAGGTGGCTAATGCCTGACGAGGAGCTGATTGAGGGGTTCTGGCCCAGCACTCGGAAGGTGCTGGTAAGCGGAAAAGACCACAGTGCTCATGGGAAAATCCATCAGCATTGCATTTTGAAATATGCATGTGGTGGTGTTGTGTAACTGGCTGGTGATGCAGGTGGGGATTGAGCTCATGAGGAGATGGCTGGGAAAACCCAGGTCTTGGTCTGGCTTGGGCTGTGGTGCTCTGTGCTGCTGAGGTGCGTGCTGTCCCCCTGCAGCTGCTGGTCTGGCTGGAGTTCTGGTGTGGTGCACTCACAGCTGCGACTGACCAGGCTGGTGTTCAGCAGAGCCTCGGGGGCCTGCTGTAGGTGCTGTATATATGGGGTGTATAAAGTATATGGTAGATATTTTTTCACCAGGGCCTGTAGTGACAGGACAAGGGATGATACTTCTAAACTGACAGAGGGTAGGGTTAAAGTGGACAAAAGGAAGAAATTCTTCCCTGTGAGGGTGATGAGGCACTGGCACAGGTTGCCCAGAGGAGCTGTGGCTGCCCTACCCCTGGCAGTGTTCAAATTCTCCAAAAGTGGTACTTCTGTGCAGAAGAAATGCCTTTCCAAGTTTTGACAATCACCGAATCATACAAGTTTTCCTATTTTATTTTTCCTACTCCATGTCTAGAAATGCTTGGGCTTAAAAGCATCCTTTTGCCAACAGATGTGTAAACCTGGGACATTTCCTCCCGGAGATGCAGGCTACAGCTGTCTGCCAGGAACACCAGTCCCACCGCTTGGCAGCTTGAGGATGAGCCAGGAAGTGCTGCAGGCATATGGCCTGTGTACCGGCTCTGCTGCATGTGCAACAGTGAGCCTCATATATGTGCGTATTTTGAGCAAAGCCCTTTTTGCCCAGATGAGAAGACACACTCAGGACCTCATACTATGCAGCACACGGAGGTGAGAGTGCCCAAGGTGTGTGTACTCTGCCCCAGCAGGAAAACACTGCTCTTCCCTGTTCAGGAGCCGTGACCTCTGGCACACAGCACAGCGTTACCTCATACCTCCCAGTACCTCTGGAAAAACTGAGGTGCTGACTTTAACTTCTCACTTACAGAACCATTTTAAGCCCATGATCCTTGCTAACTAACCATGATTTCTTTGGATAATGGTTAGTTTGCTCTGACTTGGTAACAGCCAGGAAAAAAAAGAATTATCAAGCCCTGACAAATTCTCCTGGCCTTGTGTTGTATCTGAACACAGCATCTCTTCTGCAGACGACTAAAAATGTATGTCTCTTGTTGTGCAACACATTGCAGTATTCAGGTTTTTTGGGCATTTAACATCCTGAGAGTCATTAGGGTTTCTCACTCTATTTGCAAACATTCACTTTGTAGTTAAAGATTCTCTCCTGCAGACAGCTGACAAGAGTTGCCAACTTCTATGAACACATTCTTTAAATGTGGGGGAAAGTGGCTGTTGTGGAGGTGTTCCAGAGCTGTGGGCAGTGTTTGCTGGAAGAACAAGTGCAGATGATTCAGCAGTTAGGATGGGATTGCTGCCTGCCCCCACAGGATATTCTGACATTCTCCCCCTGGTGCCAGGGTCCGGTATTGTTCTCCCCCTGCTCTATTGGACACCAGATTACAAACACTGAAGCAAAACACCATCTACCAGAATGTCTTGCAGCCAAGTGTGTTATAGGAGGTGGGAAATACAGAGTTAGAGATTGCAAAGGAGCAAAGCCCAGTCCCCAGCCCCCCTAACCACTGAGCAGCAGAGAGAAGGTCTCCTCCAGCGCTGCTGTCACCTCTGGCTGCAGGACAGCCAGCCAGATACAGGCCTCCGGAGCAAGAACTGGGTGAATTTTACCTCCCCCATCTGCCTGTGGGCCGAGGTTTGGCCATAAATCAGAGCTCTGGAGTCTCCCATCTGGCCAGGTGCCACAAGGCTACAGCCCTCCCAGAAACATCACATGGCACAGCCAGGTTTTACCCTGCTCTTGGGTCAGAAGAAATGTACATTTTAGAGGCTGCAAATGGGGATGCAACTCTGTGTGTGTCTCTCATGTATTTGTCTGTTTTCTAGAGAGACATTTGCCATTCAAAATCATTCTGGATTTTAATTTTTACTTGACCTGATGTATTTTGAGTCTGGTTATAGATTTCTCCCTACCAAAGTAGTTCACCTTATCTCCTATGAGATCCCTTTCTTTTAATAATTCTCATCTTTCCAAAAGCAATCCTAGAGGTTTTAGTCCAAAATACAATAGGAGACTTTTAACAACCAGGAAATGAAATTATTTTTTTCCCAAGAAAATATGCAGTGATTAGCAATAGGAGTATCTGAAAAGAGGAAGTTTAATTGTAAACTCGTTTTTAACACTGAATGTTTAAAGTACCATTGCATTCTAAACACGATAAAAAGAAAAACATAAGTACTCTAAAAAGAAAAACATAAGTACTCTATAACAAGAAATGCAAGCCTCTGCTTTGTTCTTGTAGATCATATATTACAAGAAAATTTAAGGTGAAAACCTTAAAAAGCAACTGAAGGAACAGGCGGTATTCAGTACTTGCCAAGAGTTGCAAAGTTATTAGTCTGAATTTAGGGTTTGAAATACGGAATTTGTATTTTGCACTTCTTGCTTAAGAGAAGCATGTTTCACTAGCCAGGAAAGAACTAGTTTGTTTTGTTATTGTCCTCCCCAAAAGTGGGGAAAGACAAAAAGGGCAGCCTTTATTCTGACATAAAAAAACTAAATGTAAATCAACTTTAGTTTCCATTGTGTCGGTACACCTGCAAAGTCTTCTTTGGCCCCAGCACATCTTTAATGTGCAGAAGCTCTGGTTGTAGCTATGTTTGATGCAGTTAAAATTTATCTCTATACAGAAAGCTGAGGATGAATACACCATGGTTTAGAGTTCTGAATTTCAAGAGCCTTAAAATCCTTAGAAGTTAAATAATTAAAAAGTTATTATTGCACACAAGTTCAGCATTCACTCCAGCATCAAAGGGAAAGTGTTCTGAGTTGGCAGCACTCCTTGCTGACTGCTGAGAAGTAACAGCAAGCTGCACTGGAGGCATTTCTTCAGGAAAAAGAAAAGGGGAGGTTCAAGATGTACCTGCTTCCTGGAGACTGAAATATGTGGTGTGGGACTTGTGACTCCATGGCTCCATCAGGGCAGGTGAGCAGGAGGTCCCATCTCAGAGCTGGAGTCCAGGTGGAAGGACCCACTGGTGATGGTTTCATTGGTCAGGGGCTTTGATCCTGGGCACTGCAAAGACAAGGGAGAAAACAGGATAACCTAAGCAAACAGAATTTCTTCCACCACAGCTTCCAAGGATTATGTGGCACAGTGTCTGGGGGAGTGAACGGGAGCTCTGGCTGAAGACCTCAGAGCTAAAATGTAAGGTCAACCTGCTAAAAAACCCCCGAAGCCTCCCAACACAGAAGTGATGCTTGTAGAAACACTCACTATGCAGTTGCCTGTTGCTTTGTGTGCTTGAATTAAAAAGCCTCTGGAGAAGAGCCATCAGTCTGGCACCGCTTGTAAATGATACTTAAAATTCTCTTCATTTTAATTTTTAAAGTCAAATACTTAGGGTGATGGACTTTTTCTGCCGTGTCAAGGACACCTTGCTGGGAGGAAAACAAGCAAATATGTGTGAAAGGTAGCATGCACAAGGACCTTTGTGCCCTGCATAAACTGTGAAATCGATTAACATTTCAGATATTAATACCAGATTAGCTACCAATAGTAGCTGCCATCTTCTTTATGGTGTTATGCAAGCCAACCACAGAAATGCAATGTAAGTAAACAGAATTTGGTTTTCACTTTAATCAAATCATTTTACTGTTTAATTGGGAAGAAATAGGGTGCTATAAATATGGCTTAATTCTACAAGTCCCTTGCAGGATGAGCCTTAGGCTTGTGCAAACTGAATTTCATGGCCCTTCTTAAATGTTAAAACTAGTGCAGAACACAAATCCATTTGGGTTTTTTATATGAATCCCCAAATCGATTTATCAAATTAATTCTATAAACTTGTCAGACTCACTGATTGCCACAATTTGCAACAGAGCAGTTTGCTGCTGTTCTGGTTCATTGGACAAGTGAGAATTTGTACGTGGGGAAGTCCCGTGGGCTGGGGTGGGGCCGCCAGGGCATGGGCCAGCCCGATGGACAATTCCCTGCCCGACCGATACCTGCGGGCACAGCTTCAGGGGCAGCCTGCCAGCTGGAGCTGTGCTCGTGCAGAAGGCCTTTGGGATTCGGCTGCCTCGCCAAGAGGCTCATAAGAGATGTTCATAAACCAGCATTATTTCAACCAGAATATGTACTGTGCTATATGCTCATAGTATAAACTTGAGACGGGTGTTATGTGTTTGAAGCCATTAATGGGATCCAGTAAAGCGATTCGCATGCCAAACTTTACATTCTGGAAATGGTGCTGCACGGCGGTAACAGAGAAGGAGGGATCTCGTGCTGCCGTTCCGAGCAATGGCGATGCTGCCAGGATGCTCCGCAGCCAACAAAGGCGGCTGGTCGGAGGCAGCGCACGGACCGCAGGCGCTGTGCAGGCAGCCCGAGAGCGCCCGGTGAGGGGTGTGTGAGGAAGGGCAGCACTGCTCCGGGACACGGTTCCCGGCCGCGCCCCGGGCCCGGAGGGTGACCCCGGCCGGGCCCGGGCACAGCGGCCGCAGCGCCGGCGGAGGTGGCAGCGTGTGGCTCCTCCCGTCCTTTGTTGGCCTGAAGGGGAGCAGCGGCCGGGTGTCTTCCCCCGCTGCCCTTCGAGGCCTGCGGCGCTCTGGCCTCAAGAGAACCCGGAGGGCTCCGGGGAGCACCTCCCGGGGCTGCCCCGGCCCCGGCGCGGCGGAGATCGGCCTTGCCCGCCGGCACCGCTCGGGACGGGACACCCCGACCTGCCCGGGCTGCGGGAGGCCGCGACCCGGCCCCGGCCCCGCGGCGCCCGGCGGCCCCGCA
>VYXB01010828.1:12845-54195 GCA_013397135.1 Pachyramphus minor
CGGCCCGGAGGAGGGAGCGGCCCCCCGGGCCGAGGGGCCGAGGGAGGGCCGGCCGCGGCCGCAGCCGCCTGTGCGGGGAAGACGGGCCGAGGCAGCGGAAGAACATGGTGGTTCTCCCCAGAACGGGGTGGGGATGAGGGATGCGGGGAAGGTGTGCAGGGTTGTGCCCGAGACCTGTGCTCAGTTGCAGGTGCAGCCCAGGGCAGACGGGCTGGCCAGGGTTGCCCACCCGCTCGGAGGGAGCCCTGCACAGCAGCATCTCCCGCAGCCCCAGAGAGGAGGGGGCTCGGCGCGTAGGCGGAGGTGGTTACTGGTGTTCCCAGAGCAAGGGTGAGTAGCCAGGAGGAGCGGGGTGGCTGCTGTGTCGGTCTGTGAGCCTGTCAGCCATGCAGGAGGAAGGCCCAGCGTGGCCGAGGTGAAGGGGAGCGGGCAGGAGCAGAGCGGCCACGGGCACAGGTGGGTGCGGACCCCCGGAGCGGCCTGGGCACCGCGGGGAGCCGAGGCCCTGGCCAGGCATCGCCCCAGAGGCGCAGGGCTGAGCAGGCGGCTCGGTCCGCACGGTCTCTGCGGGGTGGGAGCTGCGCAGAGCCTGCCCGGGCCTCCCCAGCCGGGGGGTGCCGGCCGGGGGGGCTGCCCAGCCGCGGGGCTGCAGCTCGCTGGTTCTTAGGGCCTCTAGTATAGTCGAATAGCAAAAGAAAAAAAAAAATCAGCGCAGCGGCCAGCTCGGTGCTGCGAGGAGGGGGCAAAGGAACTATTTTGCAGGCATCTTGCTGCTGCGGAAATGGATTTCTTGAGGGGAGGGAGGCGCGCCTGTGGGTACTCTCTAGTAATGCTGCTCAGAGCTCACAAAATGCCACTCAGGCGGCCCCAGATGCAGCGAGGAGTGGGGAGGGCGGACGGCAGAAGCCCTTGATCAGGCACCCCTCGGCCGTGGGCATGAGGGGGCTGATGTGACGTGTGTGAGCAGCCACCCCTCGTGCTGTGGGAGCAGAGGGGGAGCAGCCCGGGTTAGCAGCCTGTCTCCCAGGGCTGTGGCCGAGCCTGCCTGGTGCTGCAAGAGAGATCCTATGAGGATTTTTATTGCGGTCTCTTTGTTAGCTACAGACAGGCACGCACACACTCACAGCTCTCAGCCAGGTTGTGGGAGGTAAGTGGGGGAGGCGAGGAAGGGAGCGTGCGGGGGGCTCTGGGGAGCAGGGGCTGCGTGGGCCGGGCACGAGGGGAGCCGGGGCACAGGGCTGTGCCGGCCCCACGCCACACAAAAAACAGCCCCTGCGATTTTCAGGGACTTGTTGGCAACTCAGCGAGGGTTGCCATAGCTTTTTATGTAGGGTGACCAGAACCGGCTGGAACTGGTTTGAGGCAGATCAGCTCCTGAACACAATGCAGTCACTGAGCTACTACACTGGGAGAGCTTCCTCCCTTCATGGCAGCCAAAAGCAGAGGAGCTTGCAGAAAGATACCATCCCAAAACAGTATGTGAATGCACACTTTAGACACACAGCACTGGTATGTGGCTAATGTAGTCATAAAGGGTTCTGTATGTAAATGTACATATTTGCAGTAACTGAGATTACTTTGGCTTTTCGTGCCTTTTTATGCTTAAGGAATGGGCAAGAGCTGAGATTTATGACCCTTATTAAAATATTTTTGCTTTGCAAGGGTGGGACACTGGTTATGCAGTCTGTTTTAAAACTAAACTACATAAAATGGTTTGAATGATTTGTAATTGTAGTTATGCTTGTGACTGAGGATGCTGCTTTGCATGCGGTTTTATTTACAGGGTGCTGTCTTGTGGCTTGCTTCTTTAGGGGACGTTAAGGGGGGGGTTGCTGTGCCTTTCTGTAAGGCCAAAAGGAAACAGTATTGTTGTAGAATTGTGCATAAAAGCATTGCAAAGATGCTGTAAGGCATACTCGTTTTCCCTTTTTTTTTTTCCTTGTAGGCCTATTGATTGGGGCTGCCTTTAACCCTTTCGTATTCGCAGAGGTAATGCGGCTGTGGCAGTAACTGAGCACCGGCTAAAAGAATCTTTCAAAGGTCAAGGTTCACAAGGTGAGATGTGGTGGTTTGTGCTGATTGTAACAATAGCATGTAGGTACATGTGTGTGAGAAGTAAATCTGACTCCTGATTGCACACTTGGCACATTAGGAAGGAGACAATTGTTTAAGTGTTACTGAAGAAATGCTATTAAGGTCCTCCAGTTTTAATAGGATTAAAGCTATTATTTTTAAAGACTTACTGATATCTTGGCTAAATATACTATTTTCATTTAAATATATCCAGATACGCATTTTTTCAGAATGCAGTGATATGGAATAGGCCTCTGAGTGACAATCATAAATTGTGGACCAATTGTGGCAGTGAGCTGTTCTGTGCTGTATTACAGACTCACATGCAGAATTTGCTCTGTGATTATTTACAGGTTATTGTTTGGCCACATCTGAGTGACCCAACACTTGGTTTTGAATTAAGGTCTTCAGTGTTAAGCATGTCCTTAATATTTCCTGCAGAGAAAAAAGTCGTACAAAATAAATAGTATGGATGGCTTTTCTTAGACTGCTGTAACCTAGGGAGGGTTTTGCAGCAGCCAAGTGGAAAGATGTATTTTGTGGGGTTGGAAGGAGCTCCAGTGCATTATCAGTGGCATGAATTATAATATTGTGCAGTAATGAAATCAGAAAAGGAAACCGGATGGGCAGTGCATCAGCTCCTGAGGGGTGACTGCTTTTAACTCAAAGCAATGGATAATGGATAGGGTTTTGTGGGGTTTTTTTCCTCATCTAAAAAATAAATGTGTACTTAGATTTGAGCTGGCATTTGTATCTTACAGTGAAAGCCGAAGGATTCAGAGAGGGAGAGGGGGAGAGAGAAGGAAGCAGTAATGAATCTAGCAAAGGGAAGAACAAAGGCTGTTAGAGCTTACACAGTGGATCACTAAACATTTTGCCTTGGGGATTCTTTGCTAGAACTGTTACTTGCTATAACAGGAAATCAGCAACTCTAGAATCATAACCAGTGTGACTTTTAAAAAATCTACCCAGTCCTAGCTGTGTTAGCTGGTTTGGTAGTCTACAATCAAGATAATATGGAGGCAGAACATTGAAAGTACTCTGTTCTGGTGTGAAATGAGTGTCCTCCCCTATGTGCTCAGCAGATAGACAATCTTAAAAGCCTTGAGAGGTTGTGGATATTGGGTAAGTTGTGAGCTGGCTGATGATAGGCAGGGTGCCTGCATCCCAGTGACAATACAAGGAAACCTTTTTGTTTCTGACTGCAGTACATTACATAAGGTATTGAGCTATTAATTGTAGAAAAGTGAAAATAACGTGCTAATGCTTAGCCTGAAATTCTGGGTTTGTGGTTTTTACTGCAGTTGTGATGTGTTGTTTCGCAGGTTTGGTAGGGCAGTGAATAGACTGTGATGGAGCAAAATGCCTGACAGAGCACTGTGCTGATTTCTGCTTATATTCTTCAGCACTGGGATGCAGAGGGTCTGTATTTGACTGTGGATGTCTGTTGCAGAATGATGCTGGCAAACAGTTCTTGTTGCATGATAGGAGCAGGATCTCTTGATGATGGGGACGCTTGTTCTTTTTGAAGTGTCAGCTTAAACTCATCTAGTACACGAGAGCACCTTTTAGGGTTTTATCTTTCTAACAGAAATAAGCAGAATAGTAAGCAGCTTTAAAATTGTAAGTTCTTGAATTGATACGAAATTCTGTGTATCTGTTTTGTTTGGGTTTTTGAATGCTATCTATACTACAGATTTTTATTTTTAGCAAAGAAGATTTTGAATTTGCAGGGATTTTTGTAGGCTGTAAGATGAGAAACCTGAATAGATGCTGGAGTCTGCAGTGTTCTTGGTGAGTTGTATTTTTTCAGTCTAATAATATCTGTAAACGCTCTTCACCAGGAGGTTCGGATTTTGCAGGCCAGCTTTCCAGCAGAAAAGGCTGCTAATGCTGGAGGGCTGCTCCTCTGTATCAGCACCCAGCATCTCATTTTACATTGAGGCTGGTCTCAGGTATTTGATCTCCAGAATAAGGGAAAGGATTTATCACATTCCAGTCCCCTTTGGAGTGAACTAACTAACTGTTGTTTTCTTAATCATATGACTGTGTGTTAAAATATAAATATGCATACAGGGAGCCAGGAAGGTGTGTTCAGAAAAACCAAAACTTGACCCTGACGTTTTGGGGTCTGGTTGTTTCTCTGGTGGGCACTGCCTGGCTGGGAAAGCTCTGGCTCAGACTGGTTGCAGTTGCCACCATTGCCACCCACTTCACAAAAAGACACTTTACAGGACAGAGGCCAATGTGCCATTTGGAATGTGATTCGAATCTGCATTAATTCTGGAATCTTAAAATTACGTCTGCGCATCTGAATTATTCACCTGTTATTGTCACACCCTATTTTACATGTAGAAGTACAAAATTACTCCATGTTTGCAATTTATTTTTAAGTAGAGTGCAAAAAGAATGGTAGGTGGATTTCCTTGTTTTTCAGGAATTCATTTCCATTTTAGGAGGAATTGGGGAAGTGTCTAGGCCCAGCTGTGGCCAGCTGTAGCTGGGGATGACCTCTTCAGCCCCATGCTGTGGGTAGGGAGGTTCCTTGCTCATGTGCTGAAACATCCCTAGTCTTTTTTCCAGCCAAAGGCTGAACATCCTGAACTTGGAACCAGCTGTGTGTGGTTCTTTTTAAGCTGTGCTAGAGGTGGTTTAGACGCCAGAGGCTTCCCCTTCTCTTTCCCTTCCTGTTTTCTCCTACCCAAAGAGAACTTGAGGTACCCAGTTCAAAAATTGATGAGTTGGACTACAAGATGAGTCTCCTAAGGAGTCATAAACTACAGTAGTACTATTTTGGCTGTCAAAATTTTGGATTAAGTCCTTTACTCCTTGAGTCTTGTGCATGGAGACAAATTGGATTTTCCTCTTTTTCTGAAGGCAGATAGATTTGGTGTATAATATTGAAAAAGCAGGTTGCTTTGTATAAATTTTCACTGTGAAACACCCCATACTTCACAAAGATGTTTACATTAGGACTGGCATGACCTTATTGATGCTATGGATGGTAAATGAGACCTTTATCCTAAGGAATCCAAATTTCTCAGGATAAGAATTACTATGCCTATTATGAAAGGAATCTGTGACTTGTGGAAGCAAGTGTTTGTCTGGGTGTTGCAACAGTAGCAAGTCGCGTGCCCTTCAGTAAGGAGAAGGAAGCTCACACACGGGAGCGTGAGAGCCATCGCTGACTGCGGTTCAAGTGGCCTCTTGCACGTCCCCCTCGCCTGCTGAGTGTGTCAGAGCAGGCCAGGCTGTGATTTGAGATGTGGTTCCTGTTTCCTGAAGAAGGGTTTGTGGTTAGGTTAGCGTATTGCTTTGTCTGTCTTTACAGTGTTTGGCTTTCAGAGTAAATGATTGGAAGTGTAAGTCAGTCCTAACTACTGATGTTTGTTGAATAGCTAATGAACTGCTCACATTCTGTGTATTAGGCTGAAATTTGCCTAATGTTAGGGTACACGTTATTGTAATTCTGATTGACTCACTTAAATCTTCTCTACCTGATCACATTTTTTGGCATAACAATGCAGAAACTTTAAAAAAAAAGTATGCTTTTATGCTGGTTAGGCTGGTATTGCTCCCTGTGTAGGCATTTTGTTCCAGAATGAGCCTAATCTAATTCAGACATCATTACTCGTGTTTGGACATAGAGTAATTATTCCAGACTTTTGGAATTTTGCTTTGGAGTAGTGTAACTGTAACAAGAGTAATTGCTGTGCATGGCTGTACCAGAACCAAGACATTGCCATGTGCCAGACCCTGAAAAGTGGTGTCTCTGGTTGCACAGGACTGAAAAAAACACTGGTTTCCTCAGAAGAACATACAAAAGAAAAGGTCTCTGCCCTGAAAAGTCCACAACTGTATGTAGTGCAAACGGAGGTAAAAACAGTACAAAGAGTTTAGGGAAGGTAAAGGACTGTGGTCACAAGAACATGAATGCCATAGGTAGATGAAGATTAAAGTTGGGGGTTTTCCTATTTCCTTCAGTAGATTTGCTGCTGGGGGAAGCTGAAGTTTAACAGTGGTTTGACCAAAAGCAAGGAGTTAGATTGTAAGTATAGACAGTTACATGGGATTTGAAGGCAAAGGGTAGGAATTTAATAAGGCAGAAAAGACAGGGCTGATACAGTTAAAGCTATTGTATAAAGTCATTGGACTTGTGATTCAGCAGTTTGGAAGAACTGGATGAATGGGAGGGCAAGTGTCAAAGAGGAAAAGTTGGTTGGTTCTTCAAAGCTTAACAATGAAATAAAAGAATAAAAATTGAGCATGTAAGACTGTACTTGTGATCCAGAAACAACAGAAATCTTCATGCATAGAGAATATTAATTGGAAAAGTATTGGAAAGGGAGGAGGATTATTTGTCATTGCTAGGCTGAAAAGCTTGAAGTTTTTCTTCTACCTGACAAAAATTAGGGGTTTGAGTGGTTTGGAGATAGGACCTTACTTGGAGCTGGCCTGGGTTATTCTGGTCTTTTGTCATCATTAGGCTATTCAACTCTTCCAAAATGACTCTGGTTTGAGTGTTACATTGCTCAGCTTTACTCCAAAAAGTACCTTTTCATTACAGCAATGATTTCTAGGCAGCTTGGTCTTTCTGTGGAGAATGCTGTGCCCCATGTGCAGGTGTCCTAAAGCCAGAGTTACAAGGTAAATCTTATTGAGAAAGTAAAAAAAGTTTGTGTGTTTCTCTGGTCCCCCCCACCTCGGCAGAGTGAAAGGGTAGGTTTGTTTTTCCTCACGTATGGAGTCCTTCCATCTGAAACGGGTGCAGATACAGGGCGTGAGGAGGAGTCACAGCAATCCCATGCAGTACAACAAAAAGCCTTTATCTGCCTTTATCAGTCCTTCAGAAGCAGCTGTTTACTCCTAAGCCCTGCTTGTCCTGCTTGCTTCTTCCATTGCCAGAAGAGAGTTGTCATGGACTGGTTCTTGTTTTGATATAATTTCTCCAAGTGATTGCTTCACTGGAATGTGTTACCACGTGAACTGGGAGAAGTAAGGCAGTGGAACAGTCAAGTACTTTCCTTTGGCTAAAACCTATGCCATTTTCTTCATGCTGGTCACAGGAAGCACTTGAGGAGATGCATTTCCAAAGAAAGAAAAATGTAGGAAGTCATGCTTCCTAGATGTGCTTTGAGAAAGCATGAGCACAAATAAAGCACCCCTGGTTCACCCCCAGAACATAGTTTCAGTAAGATATTGATGCACACATATGGGGCAGGTGTTGTCACTGAAGAGATTTGTGGAAGTCGTGGAGAAAGGTATATTCAGATCTGTTATCTTAAGTTTTTAAGACTCGGTGGTATCTTCCCAGAATTCCTCTCAGCCACCATCAAAAAAGCAGAACCCAGAAGCATTTCCCCTCATTGCTCCATGGCTCCCTAGTTGTGTAATTCCTATTGGAATTCCATATTCAGATTTTTTTCCTTTTATCATTGAATTACTTTTATCATTGAATAATCAGTAAGCAAAGTAATGCTTGAATTTTTAAAGAAACTGGTGTTCTGTGTGACTTTTTTCAAGCATTCTCAGAGCCCTTCTCAAAGAAATTCCAGTTCCTGGAAAATCATGATTTCCTGGGGAACCAGGAGCTTGCCTCATTTCCTGTTCTAAGGTAGTTACAGGCATCATGTTGGCCCAGAGAAGGAATAGAGTAACAGCTTGTCTGGCAGCCAAGGTGTCAGTTGATTTTGATCTTGGATAAAAAGGCAGAGTTATCTCCTTAAAAGAAGGAGTTACTGAAAGGTTTTTGGAGAGAGGAAAGAAAGAAAAAAAAGGTATGTGGCTGCAGAGACCTGGCAGTTGTGGTTTAAATTCTGAATCTGAACGTGGGTGCACTAGAATAGTGAGGAAAAGATGAATAAAACAGCCAGGTTAGAACTTCACCTCTTTGCATATCATGACTGGCAGTGTCCTCTGTCCATTTTTGCTTAACTTTGATTGCTTTAAAATTTGAAGGATGAGAGAAGTTCTTGATAAGGGCAGCAGTAATTTTGGGTGCCCCAGGTAGCAGAAGCCCTTTGTGTTGGTTTCAGCTCTGTCAGAGCATGGGGAGTCCCTTCTGCAGAGCCCTGCAGCTCTGTGCAGTGTGCTCCCTGTGGGTGCATTTGTAATTTCAGCTCTGGAGACCCCGGGATTCTTTTGAGATACTTTTCTGGTTTGGAATGAGCCTAACTGAATGAATGCCTCAGTAAAGGACAGATGTGTCTCCTCTGCTGGGCCCTTCTGATCTTAAACATACTTGGAGGAAATAGTGGGTAAGCGGGCCTTAATTCATTGCTATTGATAAATGTTAATTAAACTCCAGGATATGTAATTAGGGGAGGTTTCAGACTAGGGCAACTTTCTAGTTCTTTTTGAGTCTTTACAACACCTGCAAAAAGACACCTATGACAGATGCACAGCCAGAATGCCAGTAATTAGTATCTCAGATCAAGAGTAACTGCATCAGGGCTTTGTGTGGATTTACATGGATTTTATATGCTCTGGTCTCTGGAATCTTTTCCATTTAATTCTTATAGAAACTTGCTTTGTAATTTTGACATTATGTGTTTATTTTTATATTTAGGACTTAATAGGATAGACAAAACCACAAAACTATTAAGTGAACCATGTCAACAAATTTCAAAACCATTCTGTATTTATTTGAAGGTGTTGCCTGAAATGTCTGTGTGTATTTCAGTACCCTTGAAAAATTTTCCTCATCTGCCTTCTAAAAGTCCATAATGACTCCCAGGTAGCCAGTGTTGATGAACTGATGAATACCTAAGTGGTACAGATTGTTACCCTCTTCAAGAAGACTCATCAGGTTGATAGTGCAAATGTTAAGGGAAATCAGGACAGGAGACATTACAAGTGCCTCACCTTATTTTCATGAACATTCAGGTATCTTGCTTTAATCACAGTGTATGTTGGCCAGGATAGGAGGGAGTATAAGAGAGGGAACAGGAACAAAGTCACTGAAATTTGGGCCCAGAATGAAATTGCCAGGTTACTGTGTGTGGAACTGATGCATTATTATAGCTCTTGGTGTGATAATTCAGCTGTACATTTGGACTGTTCTGTAATGTATACTTTCTGAAAATATTACTTCAGAAGTGAACTAATCCCTCTTTGCACGGTTTATGTGAAGAAACACTTGTTTTGTGTAAGACTAGAGCTTAAAGTAATGACCATCTGCTTGTTTTACAGATTTACTTACAATCAAATACGTGACCATGGGGGATATGAAGACCCCAGATTTCGATGATCTTCTTGCAGCCTTTGACATACCAGACATGGTTGATCCCAAAGCAGCTATTGAGTCTGGACATGATGACCACGAAAGCCACATAAAACAAAATGCTCACACAGAGGAAGACTCTCATGCCCCCTCGTCATCTGATGTCGGTGTGAGCGTCATTGTGAAAAATGTGCGTACTATTGATTCTTCCGAAGGTGTGGACAAGGATGGCCACCATTCCACAGGCAATGGCTTGCATAATGGCTTTCTAACATCATCAGCTCTGGAGAGCTACAGTAAAGACGAAGGGAAGTCACTTAAAGATGATGGGTCAGCTACTGAGACTACACTGAAGGATTCAGCTTTCAACCAGTTCAGCCCAATATCAAGTGCTGAAGAATTTGATGATGATGAAAGAATTGAGGTAGATGACCCCCCAGATAAAGAGGACATGCGTGCAAATTTCAGAGCAAATGTCTTGGCAGGATCTCTATCTCAGCAGGAATATGACAAAGTAAAGGCACTTGGAGGGGAGAACTTGATTAAATGTGGAATCCCAGTTTCAAGTAGTATAGATAAAAATAAAGTTGCTAAACGAGAGGCAGAGACAAACTCCATGAATTTAAGTGTCTTCGAGCCTTTTAAAGCTCGAAAAACAGAGGACAAATTGCTAAAAGACAATTCTGACAAGCTTCTTGAAAACAGAGTACTTGATGGAAAACTGACTACTGAAAAAAGCGACACAAATCTTGCCAGCATTTCCCAGTCCAAAGCAAAGTCATCAGCAAAGCTTTCTTCCTGCATTGCTGCAATTGCAGCATTGAGTGCTAAAAAGGCAGCTACAGATAGCAGTAAAGATTTGCAGTCTAATTCAGGAGAGTCTTCTCCATTACCAAAAGACGTAAGTGAAAGTCCCCGGGCTATTGAAAAGTCACCTGAGTCTCAGAGTCTCATTGATGGTGCCAAGAAGCCCTCTGTCAAACCACCTGACAGTCCCAGGAGTGTATCAAGTGAGAACAGTAGCAAAGGGTCTCCATCTTCTCCTGCAGGATCAACACCAGCAATTCCTAAGGTTCGTATAAAAACCATCAAGACTTCTTCTGGGGAGATCAAGAGAACTGTTACTAGAGTGTTGCCAGAAGTTGATTTGGACTCTGGTAAAAAGCCAGAGCAGAGTGCTTCCATGGTAAGTTCCATGACATCTCTCCTGTCCTCACCAACTTCTGCTGCTGTTCTCTCCTCTCCTCCCAGAGCTCCTCTCCAGTCCTCAGTTGTCACCAATGCAGTTGGATCTACAGAACTTGCCCCAAAACAGGTCACTATCAAACCCGTGGCTACTGCCTTCCTGCCCGTTTCTGCAGTGAAGACAGCAGGCTCCCAGGTGATCAATTTGAAGCTCGCTAACAATACCACAGTGAAAGCCACTGTCATCTCTGCTGCATCTGTGCAGAGCGCCAGCAGCGCCATCATCAAAGCTGCCAACGCCATCCAGCAACAGACGGTGGTGGTGCCAGCATCGAGCCTTGCCAGTGCCAAACTTGTGCCAAAGACAGTCCATCTCGCCAACCTTAACCTTCTGCCTCAGGGCGCTCAAACCACCTCTGAACTGCGCCAAGTGCTAACAAAACCCCAGCAGCAAATCAAGCAGGCAATAATTTCTGCAGCAGCCTCACAGCCTTCGAAAAAAGTGTCTCGAGTGCAGGTGGTGTCATCCCTACAGAGTTCTGTAGTGGAAGCATTCAATAAGGTGCTGAGCAGTGTCAATCCTGTGCCAGTTTACATCCCAAACCTTAGTCCCCCTGCCAATGCCGGAATCACGCTACCTACACGAGGTTACAAGTGCTTGGAGTGTGGTGACTCCTTTGCTCTTGAGAAGAGCCTGACCCAGCATTATGACAGGAGGAGCGTGCGAATTGAAGTGACTTGCAATCATTGCACAAAGAATTTAGTTTTCTACAATAAATGCAGTCTCCTGTCACATGCCCGTGGACACAAGGAGAAGGGCGTTGTGATGCAGTGTTCCCACCTGATCCTAAAACCAGTCCCAGCAGATCAAATGATAGCATCTCCTTCCAGCAATACTGCTGCATCCATGCTCCAGAGCCCAGTGGGAACTGGCACACACTCTGTAACAAAGATGCAGTCTGGCTTAACTGGGACAGTGATCTCAGCCCCAGTGAGCTCTCCTGTCATTCCAGCTATGCCACTAGACGAAGATCCATCGAAACTCTGTAGACATAGTCTAAAGTGTTTGGAGTGCAATGAAGTTTTCCAAGATGAGACATCTCTTGCAACTCATTTCCAGCAGGCCGCAGACACAAGTGGACAAGTAGAGTATCCTATGTTTACATTCCAATGTTTCATCTATAAGCCTAGGAGACTTTGGATATGTTTTTACTTCCATTTAGCTGTTAATTATCTGAACCTCCGTGATTAAAATGATAAACAAAAACCACAAAAAGTCTTGCAAGCACTTACATAGTCAATGTCAATGCTTTTTAAATAAGACTTTTCTTAGGATCTTTTTAGGCCCTGAAGTCTGAAAGTGACACTATATTTCTGCTAAAATTTAGCATTAGCTTTCTTACAGCAGAACTTTTTAATCCTGAGAGTAATAATAGGTTTTACTAATAATACTTTAATGATTCTTTCTGTGCTTTTGAATTTGACTAGCCCGTGGAATCCACTTAATTGGCACCCTCATTAACAGGCCGTCTGTTCAACCTGAATGGTAGCTTTAAGTGGTTTGTTCTTGATTGGTCCTCAGCTTTGAGAGTTCTCATCTAGCGCCCTAAGTGAGAAGGGCATTCCTCTCACCTGCAGGGACTCAGGCAGTGACAAATGGCACACTGACTACCAACAGGAATGCCTGCTGTTTGCCTCAGGTCTTCTTAAAAAGTGCAAAGCACTGTTCACTGGCACATTGCTTGCTGTGGTGTGACCATTGGTTTAGTTGGTTGGGTTTCCTTTCCTCTTACGAGTGCTGATGACTTAAACTTACAAACCATTTTAAAATTCTTCTCTAATGTATGTGGCCTGACCTGAAAGAAACACGTCATTCAATAAAACTTAATATTAATCAGTGTGCGATGTATTTTATAATCCTGTAGGAGTAAAGGTGGTTAATTAAACGATACAGTTAGAGTGTGCCAATTAAAAGGGATTCTGGTGTGTTTCAAAGCATTCAATTGAGCTTGGTGATCCAGCTTCTTGCTGTGGGGGAAGCTGAAAACCGGCATGCATGCTCAAGACAGTAATGCCCTGGGAATATTCCTGGGAATCACACAGCAGTGTACAGGATAAAGATTTTTAAGTCCTGCAGTTAGGAAAAAATGCAGCTAGTCATAGGAGCGCAGGCAAGTTCCTGTCAGGGTCTGTTTAATGCACTTAGGACCTGTTCTGTACCACGGAGCAGCTCCCACCTCTACAGGTAGTAATGGAAAGAGATTTGCATGTGGAAACAACCTTGACTGTGGATTATATGGCTCTGCCTCAGCTCCTCCTTTACTAACTGGCTAGCAGAGTTTGAAAGCCTGAATTCCCAGCGGAACACCACTGGACTGAACTCCTCTTTGTAAGATACTACAGGTGTGCCTACCTGAGCTTGATAGCAGGATGCGTTCCATCCTTAGATCTTGCTGCAGTTCTAAACAGTATCTAATGGCTGACCATAAGTATGTTCTATGCCAGCTCGAGTTACTTAATACTCAGTAGTTTGGATTTTTACCTAACTGCTTTGCTGGTGCTTATTGGTGGCATATGGATAGTTTCCCATAATATATCTGTTAGGTAGCATCCCATCTAAGATAGAATCATTAAAGATTCTATTAAGTCATTAAAGATTCTATTAAATCTTTAATGATTAAATTAATCATTAAAGATCCAGTAGTCCTTGCAAAAACCCTGTTGTTCCTGGTACTGGAAAAATCAAGCAAGTAAGAAGGATCCAAGATAAAGCAAGTGGATGAGAGACAGAGCGATATTCTGAGAAAAGGTTAGGAGGATGAAGCTAAAATGAGGGGGGAAAAAAGAGAGAAGAACGAAGATAAAGTGATGTGCTCACTTTTGGGGGGCCCTTGTCTTTATGGACAGGTAAACTAAACCCTTTGTCCTTCCCTTTCTCCCTCTGTCTGGTGCTTTTGCCCTGGTGCTGCTGAGTCCTGTGAAGTAGTGTTTATCCTGGTGATTTACTATGGCAAAGCAACTGAGATCTGAGAATGGCAAATTGTAGCTGCAGTGAGGTGGAGAGAGAAGTGTGGCTTCCCAGGTACTGCTGTTCAGGGAGGGAAGCCCCTGGAGCTGCGGGAGCAGCCGGCATTGCCTGCTGCCTGGCACGGTGTTTGTGTCTCCCCATGGAAACTTGCTCTCCTTTCAGAGCTGCTCTGTGAACAAGGCATCACTCCCTGCTCACTAGAGCCTGGAACTTGAGGTTTAAAGAAAAAACCTGCAAAGCACTGGAGGAAAAGCAGTTATTTTCATGTTCTTCCATTTCAGAGCACTTAATAAATGTAGTTTTAAATATTCTTTGTTGAGATATCCTCTTAAAAATGAATTAAACATTTTTCTTAGTCCTTCTCATATATCAAGCAGCTGTTTTTTCACACCTGTAGTGGTGTAGCTGTACTGAAGTGCCCAGCATGGGCATGGCTGAACTGAAAAGGTGCTTGGTGAGAGCAGTGCATCCTGGTTCCTTCAGGTTTTCCTTTTATCCCTTTTCTGTCCCAGGCATTTCTCCAGTGCTTGCTGGAGAAGGACTCTGTATAGGCATTTATAAATAAACATTTTGCTACTTCTTCATTAGAGGTTACCTCTTGAAAATCTTGAGTGAAAAATACTTGGACTTAATTTCCTTCCTAGTGCTTGGTACTGGCTATTTGCTGTAAAACTGCCATTATTTTGGGAGGAAGAAGACAGGGAAGTTAGATAAGATTGATATTTTAACTTTGGAAGGGAGGACAAAAGAATAATAAACATTTGAATTTTGCAAACAAATAATAGGAAAAAAGATTATTTGCAGCCTACTGTTCTTTCCAGTGCCCATCTAATTGCTGTTGAAAGGAAAATGTGTTTTCAATGAGTCTAAGCAGTAAGTAAGTGTTCTTGTTCTTCTGAAACTCCTGTTACGAAGGTAGAATGTTTCATTTAAAATAAACAATGTTAGAACAGCCCTAGCAATGAAAATATGTTCCCTATAAAGTTGTTACCTTTCTGTAATGTTTTATTTCCATTAATATTCCTGTTAAAGGGAATGGGGCCACTCACTGACAGGTTTTCTGACTCAATGAAACCCCCATCTACTTACTGGGGAGAAAAAGGTAGCAAATCTGGGCTAATGAGTGTTAATATTTATCTTAGTTACAGGTAGGAGTGTATAGATCCCATGGGAACTACAGAGGTCATTTTCCTTCATACTCAGCATTCTTGTGTATCTTTATTTTCCACCTCCACCATTTTTCCTTCTAACCCTTTTTTTTTTCTGAAACTTTGACTTTAAATGCAGGCAGGTGATGATTTTCACAAACTGTTTTATTTTGGTGTGGGTTGGAATGAGAGAACTGAAGTTAATGCCACCATAAGCCCAAAATAAAATGGTAAGCAAATGTGCTGAATGTCAGAATTTCACAGTAGATGTTCTTGTTCTACTGTAATCAGTTACAATTAAACATTTTCTGTACTCATCAAAATAGCAGAACAGGGGCCTTAACCAAGAGCATTATTGGTGTGTTGGGTCAGCAGATGAGTCTGGCAGGCGGCTTTCTGCAAAATCAGAGAGGTCACTGAACTGGGGCTGGAATGCTGTACAGCTCTTCTGTGGCACCACATCCCAGTTTCCTTTGGTAGTGCTGCAGGCCAGAGGCTTTGCAGGGACTGTGAAACCCTCAGACGTTTTGGATGCTGGAATAAGTTCTGTTTCACTGTTTTCTTACATAATGAAATAATGCTCCGGATTCTCCAGTATTATGTTGCAGCTTGTTAATACAGAAACAGCCAAAGATGGATTTGGGGAATGATACTGAAGGCCAGTAAAAGTGGCAATCACAGCCAGTCAGGATTTTGCCTCTAAGCTAAACTGAAGACCCCAAAGCAGTTCTAGTCAGCCTGGGGGTGTGAGTCCCCCACTTCTGGCCATAGCTGTTGGAGAACTCTGTTTGGATGGAGACTGTGTTCAAACACACCAGGCCATCATGCTCACAGAGCATTTATTTCAGGATTTCTTCATTCATATGTTAGTAAATAATTTATAATGGAGCTCTGGAGATCTTGTTCTGGTCTATATTCTTACGGAGAGTACACATCAGTACATCTACCAGACTTACAGAGAACATTTCTATAAATACCCATGGCAGGAAAGAGTCTTGGTTTTGATTTTAATTCTTTGTAAGTCACTGGTGAGATTCACAAGTCCCAAGTCATAAGAAATAACAGTAATAATCTGATTCTTGAGTTGTATGTAGGCCCCTTGCACTATGAAGCTAATCTTGGGAGGCACTTAAGTAATATTTCTGTGAACCCATGTGCATTTCCAGTGGTCACTGGTGAAACAAGGGAGCTTTGTGGTGTCAGGATGGCCCAGAACACCAGTGGGTCTGGCAGCCAGCACCTGCCAGCTCTGTCAGCAGGGCCTGTGTTTGTACTTGCTACTTCCTTTGGACCCCGTCCCAGTCATGACGTTTAACCTTTATTTGATATATTGCAGTGTTTGACACAAGATGTTACGTAGAGCTGAACCAAACCTATTGTCTCATCTATTCTGGTTTATCGTTTAGAAGACATGCAATATCTGCCAGATGCTGCTTCCTAACCAGTGCAGTTTTGCATCACACCAGAGAATTCATCAGCATAAATCTCCATACACGTGCCCTGAATGTGGAGCAATCTGCAGATCTGTCCACTTCCAGACCCATGTCACTAAGAACTGCCTGCATTATACCCGAAGAGTTGGGTTTCGGTCAGTATAATGATTGCTTTTGTTGTCAATTTATGTACAATTTATGCTTTTAAAAGTAATTTTCCATTTTCATAAGTATTGTTTGGAGAATACAGCTTCATAGGCTTAAGTTGTCATGGCAACAGTATTGTTAGTGTTACAAATTTTGGAATAAATACATTAGGATTCTGCTTGTTTGGGCATCCACTTTTGTATGTGATTAAATCAGAATATTAGCTAGTGTCACAGAGATTCAGGAGTCCACTGCTTATAAAGTCTAGAGAATTCAGATGCATTGTCTCACCTTTGGATTCTTAAAAAAACTTTGAGTTTTTTCAAATTATTGAATTCTAGATTGTTCTCTCTGGTAGAACAGTCATTTTCAGTATTTACTTCCAGACTGTATTGTCATGGTGTTGATGGGCATACTGCACCTGCCTGGTTGTTCTCGTCTCTGTGGGAAGTCAAGATTCCTTGGCTTTACATCACGTGGAAATTACCTTTCTCACTCAAACAGCCTGGTCTTTTGGTTCTCCTTTGTTACTCTTCAGCTTCCCTTTTATTTCTACATTTCCTTGTAATGGCACCTCAGTGAGAAAATGGGGAGCAGAGGCATTTCATAGAAATGTTATGCTTTGAAAGACTTGAAAAAATATTTCATCTTAGAATTCTCCTTGCAGTGAATGGCAGGCAGCACAGCAGGGGATCAGAAGAGCCACCTGTACCACCGAGCTTTGCTCAGCACTCCCAAAGCATTTCCATTTCATCCTGTCTCACTGGGAAAGGGGGATTTTAAGTCTTACAGCAGGTAGCTCCTTACCCCTTTAAGGTGACACAGTTCATTTTCCAGGATGGCTGTGCAATCTTCCACTAAGGGAAGAAAGCATTTTTACTGCAGCAAGTGCCTGTTTTCAGCTTGAATCTGTGGCCTGACACAACTCCAAGCTCTCTGCCATAGTCTGTCTTGTGCTACATCTCCTACATCTGCTCCCTGCACTCCACTGCCCTTCCCTCTGGTCTGTGTCTCTAGGGTTTGTACACAGAATCTCCCCCAGGGACTCCTGGCCCGCCTCAGTAACACCAGCAGACTCACAAATCCTTCACTGAGTCACTAAACTTTCCAAGACGGCTCATAAACATCTCATGTCACACTGATTCAGAATTTCTTGATCTGGTGAGGCTAAACTAAAGTCACCTGGGCAAAGAAAAGCAGTATCTGGGAATGTTAATGTCTCCCTCCTCAGACTCCTCAGCGCTGTGAGCAGCATACCCTGTGCTGCCTTTCCAAAGGGCCTCTGCCAAGGACTTCTGTTTGATTCCAGTGATTTAGGCTGGCTGTCTGGACTAAATCAGGTGAAAACTTGAGCCTGAAGGTTTCCCTGCATCCTGCCAAGGTGAAAACAAGAAAGCTGATAGAGCAGTCCCTGAGACGAAGGCTTGGACCTTCAGAACTGTTGTAATACACAGTGGTGGATGCTGAGGATCAGTTATGTCACATCACTAGAGCATGAAGTCAAGACATGGGGCGGGGAGGTGGGACATGCCACCCAGCTCTGCGGAGGTGACGCTGGGGAGTAGATGTGTTAGTGAGAGGATCACTCTGTGTACAGCTGTGAAGAAGGGTTCAGCTCTGCATGAGCAGAGAAGATCTTAACAGACCCCCAAAAGACCAGGACAATCTACTTGAGAGAATACATGGGTAAGCGGAGGCTAGATGGGTATAAACTTGATGAGTAGTATTAAGAATGTAAGTTAAGTGCCCAGAAGAGAAAGGATGATGCTTCATAAAATTCAGGGGTGATAAATTTTAAGAGAAAAATGGGATCCTTGAATGCAATGTGTATTTCCTGCTTTATTGCTATCATCAGGACACTAAAACCATCTAAAAACTCATTTGACAACAATCATACTGCCATAATAGATGACAAAATTAAAATACTGGAACGGTAGAGGCCTTCTGTGCTTAAATTGTAAAACTCTTACTGCAAAATACTGGTCAATATGAAATTGGTTCATTTGACAGGTTATTTGTAATTGCTGATTGCAGTATGTTCTTGGACTGATTTGGTAGCATTTACTACTGGAGATGTAGGGCACTAAAAGGGACCACTGTGTAAAAACATCCTTATGTTCTAATATTAATTCAATTTTTTAATTGTTTCATTTTAGAATAGATGCGGAAAAGTCACAAATATTCGACACAGCAGAAGTATGTTTTTGAAAAATATTTTCTGAATTCCAATCTGATATACTGATATGATTGTAGAGATTCAGTTTAGTTTTGCCGAGTTTAAATCCAAGTGCTGATTTGATTACATGTACAGAAAATCATTACCAGTATGTCTTCATTAAATCTAAACAAGGGAAATGGTGGCAATACTTTCCTTACTGGTTTTCTGTTTGGTGGTCATTTCTAAATTGCTGTGTACCTTAAACAATCCACTGCATGTGATAAAAATATATTTTGTAAAATCTCTTTACAAATTTGCAGAGGATTTAAGCATTCTTTCTGCAATCAATAGAATATTCCTCTGTCAACCCCTCTGTCTGTTTTACTGTAATAACACAAAAACATGTTCTGACCTCATATCCCTTAGATTCTCAAATTAAAATGTGTGAAATGTCTTACCCCTTACTTTGTGATCCGCCAATCAGTGTTTACGTTGATTCTTACTGGGTCGTTTGAATGGACAGAATAACGTAGTTCTATGCAGTTGCTAGCCATGTATGTTCCTCTGTGCCCCTTGCTGGAAGATCCCTGTTGATGGCCCAGCACTGACTCTCCTCCGCTCTCTCCGCAGCTGCGTGCACTGCAATGTCGTGTACTCTGACGTGGCGGCACTCAAGTCTCACATTCAAGGTTGTCACTGTGAAGTCTTTTACAAGTGTCCTATCTGTCCCATGGCATTTAAATCTGCTCCCAGCACACACTCCCATGCCTACACACAACACCCTGGTATCAAGATAGGCGAACCAAAGTAAGCAAAATTCATCTTCTACTGCGCTTGCCTGCCTTTGAATGACCTGTGAAATTGCATTCTGTCCTGTGCTTGCAGTCTGAAAAGTCACCTCTTGACAGCTGCCAGTTTGTCATCCTGCTGGTGATGGGGGGTTCATGCAATGCTTTCCTGAGGTTTGAGCTGGCAGTTTGTTAGGCAAAGGTTGCATTTCCCTGAACCTGCAATAGTAGGTCTTTAAGCACTGCATGCTAGAAAGGAGTGATTACAAAATGTAATTACACAAATGATTCGCACAGGTGGCTGGAGTGTTGCTCGTTCTGATGTTTTAATCTGCTTAGCTCATCTGCATTTTTACTGTGAATTAAGATAATGTGATGCCAAAATGAGCTGCTAAGACTCATCAGCACTTACATGGTGATTTTCAGAACATCTGGTTGAAAAGTTGGGAAAAAGCGATTTTATCTGTTTATATAAGCTTTTTTCTGATATGTAATCTCTTTCTTTCTGGCTTAAAGCAGAAGTGTTTCTGTAGCTAGAAAAGTTGTGCATGAATGTGGTGGTTTGCTGTTTTTTCTGCACTGTGCACAGAGCACTAGCACATGGTAACAACTCACAGGCTCAAGGAAATAGAAGGCAGATGAGAGAAGCAAGGCAATAACCGGAATTCAGAAGAATTCAATTTATCACTGTTTCTTCTAACATATTTAAGTTGTTTAAACCTGCATCAAAGCAAAATGGCAACAAACTTGCTGTGTCTGATACTGGATGAAGGCATTTCTGCCCAGTGGTAAATGATACCTTTGTTTTTTAATTCAGGATGGTATCTTCGGTGAGAGGGTATGAGACACTAACATTTGAAACTTGTTTCAGACTCCCATAGCTCTCACTACAGAAAACCAAAAGATTAAGATCACTGTTTGTGTAAGATGCTTCACATATGAAAAGTGAATTGTGCTTGGATCTGCCAATCTGTTTCTGATCAGCTTCATGACTTAAGTATTTTGCATTTGTTTTCTTTCAATATAGATATGCTTATAATTGTGTTCCTTCATGAATTTATTTTTTTTATTATAAAAAGATTAAAATGAAGTGTTATTAAGTACCTGTAACAAGTCACAGAGTCCATAGCTGAGTGCTCCTCTTAGGAAGTGGTGTTCTCTTTAAATTTGCCAGTTTTAATCAACATGCTGTCTTAAATGCATGCAGAGTAACTGGTAGGATTTTCCTAGCCCTTGCAGCGTTTGGAGTTCTTGGCCTGCCCAGTGCTGAGCAGAGCTGACAGGTTGTGTTTCAGGCAACAGTCACATTTGGTTTCTCTGTGCTGCATTATGGAACAGCCAGGCTGCATGTGCCTGGTCCCTGCTGAACACTTGTCAGCCTCATTTGTGAGCCGGGGGTGTGGGGCAGTGCCAGGACACTGCCCACGGCTGCAGCAGGTCGGTGCCAGCCCTGTGGCTCCTGTCTGGGCCCGAGGGACCCTGTACGGGGGCACACTCTGGTGCTTACAGAAATTGGGCCCGCAGGGATCTGGCTTCCTGCCTCTGGCATTTACTGGAACTGTGTGATTTACAATTACATTACTAACAGTTGTTTCAGAACAGATGCAGTAAACTATTTGGTATATGAAAAATGATGTTTATATGCAGGGATTCTCAGTGGGATGAAATGAGATTATTTTAATATAGGGAAATGGGATGGCTGCTTGTCTTTCAAGCAAAGCTCTCTCCTGTAACACTAAGCTTGATCATGGCTGATCTCTTTTTGAATACTGGAGAAAATCTTGTTTCTCAAGCCCAATCATGGATATCTACTGTATTGGTATAAAGTGTGTTATACCACAAGTTCCATTTTTTTAGAGAAAAGAATCTGGGAAGGAGAAATGCCACCCTCTGATGCAGTAGTTTTCAAAACAATAAACGTCTTTTATATGATTGAAGTATTTTCCTGTGAGATAACCCCTGTATTTATTCTAAGATAATACAGAGGTTTGGGGAGTGAGAAAGCACTTGTGCCGGGCCTGCACTGGTGTAGCTGCAGGGCAGGAGCAGGTGCTGAGTAACCAGCCCAGCGCTGGGATGCCTTGACCTGCCTCACTTACTCCTTGGTGTAAATTATGTCCTGTCTGAGCACAGCTGCCTTTAGGCTTCAGACAGCATTTTAAGCAGTTACGTGTTAAACAACAGCTACTTCAAATAAGTAAGAAAACCCCGAAACCAGCATACGTGGCTGCACTTATTTAGGATTGAAAATCATGCTTTTGCTGTGTCTGAAAGAAATACTTCGGTGTGTATAGTCACAACTAACACTATTAGGTCTGTTGGTATGAATTTAAGTGAGTATGGTCTTTGCCCAGAGACTTGTCTGAAATTTGGATCCTTACCAGATAGTTTTTCTGTGAAGGCAGAGTAAAGTATTTTAGCTGCCATAGAAAACACATCTATTCTTGGCGGTTTTAGAGAGTTACAATATTTATATGACATGGATTCAGAAATATGTCAGATTTTCTTGTAGCAGATTTGCTACAGATCTGCAACGAAGGGTTCGCCAGAGAAAGCAGGACAATAGTACATCAGTCATCAGAGGATGCTGTGTAAATAATACATTTATCTTAGCATATCTGACTGAGAATTTATATTGGGGATCATATATCTTAGTGAGGAACTGGGGCCACTTGATACCACAAACATAGTATCTTTCCCAGTTAAGTGTACTGTTTTTCATCTGGACTTAGAGAATGGCTTGGACATTGAAGAAATGTCCATGTTCTTGTCATCTCACAAGACAGTGCAGAGGGACCCTTAGAGCTCTGGAACAGTGCACCACTCGTGGTCATTGCCTAGAGGGATCTGGAACATTTACATGGGGAATGAGCAGATTCAGCATTCTAGCAGGCAGGGGGGTTTGTGGGGTGTTTTTTTAACGAAAGATACTCTGTAGGACAGAGCTGGGATCAGGAAGCCTGCTTTTGCAGGGGAAGTGCCTGTTGCTGTACTGAGCACCTGTGGCTGGGTTTCTGTTGTTTCACTCAACTGTCCCTGCAGCGCTACCAATGCCCTGGCTGTGGTTAGAATATTGCCTGTCAGAGTGGGGGACTGAGGGGCTGAGTTCAAAAGTCCCAGGTGCTCCAAGAGAGGAAGGTGTGGGTGTGGCAGTCTCTACATTGCTATGACAGACAGACTGATAAAGGTTTGTAATGGCAGACCAGGGAAATACTGTGCTGCATCGTTGGAGCTTCAGAGCATTAACAGAGTCTAGGCTTGGCATTCAGGAGCTTCAAAGCCAAAGGCATTGCCAAAAATACATTTATCTTGAAGTATGTTACTAATTGTGATTGAATTAATTACTCCCTTAAAAGATACTGCCTTTGCCACCTGAAACAGGTATATTGTCCTTTAGCTACAAATTGAGTTCAGAAACTGAAGACGTTGAACTTTCAGAGTATCCTGAGCAGATGTTGATGTTATATATGTAACTGACATATGCTGTTGTTTTCTGGCTTCTTAGTTGCACTTTTTAAATAATTTTTTCTATTTTTTTGTTTCTTGTAGTGCTCCCATATTTTGAAATTGGAGGACATTTTGAATTAGTTTAATTTTAACTTTTTTCAGGCAGTGTGAAACAATTGCTTAAACATGTCAGATGAGTTTTTTCTCTGATGAGAAAAAACTTAACATCATGATTCTTGCAAATAGATCATCTATATAACTGACATTGTTTATTGTACTTCTGTTTTTAGAATAATATATAAATGCTCTATGTGTGACACTGTGTTTACTCTGCAACCTTTGCTCTATCGCCACTTTGATCAGCACATTGAAAACCAGAAGGTGTCTGTTTTCAAGTGTCCAGACTGTTCTCTTCTGTATGCACAGAAACAGCTTATGATGGATCATATCAAGGTGTGTAGGCATCTTCTCTTGTTTCCTTCATAGATACCATTTTTCATGCATTATATGCTGTGAGAACATACTGTGAAAAGCCACAGAGTAACAAGAAGACTGCTCAGGGAGATGTTGTTAATTCCAAGCGGGTAATCTGTGAATATTGTTCTCAAATGTTACAATGTTATATTTTGTATGGTCTTCAGCATATCTGTGATCACTCAGTTTTTCTCTATGAATGTTGATTTTGGGATACTGAAAATATCTCAGTGCATTGCATGGCCCATTTTATCAAAATAATAATGGGTGTAGCAGAGCTAGTCCAGTCCTAACAATTACTGAGCCCTATCTACAGCATTCTAAGTATTCTTGCAGTTGTTAGGAGCTGAGAATGCTGAGTACATCATAAAATCAAACCTCTAATGTTCAGAATTCACCAGGAAGCAGTATGTTGCTAGATGTAGAGGTTACTTGTGTGTGTTCACATAGGAACATGAACATATGTGTGCTTTGAAAAAAACTTGGAGGGGAGTTTCTCATAAACACCCTTGTCATCCCTGCAAGTCCTGGTTTTAGGAATCAGCAGCCCCCTGGCTATCATTTGTCAGCTGTGTATTCAAAGCAGACTGTGTTACCTCCTGTCAGGCAGAACAGGTCTGTGGTTAAACACAGCTGAGGTTACTGACAGCCCTACAGTCAGAAGGGCAGAACGGGTTCAGTGCATTTCTCTTGCAGTCACACACAGAGTACAATTTCTGTACAGAATAGTGGAAAACCACGCATCTGCTTTGTCTGCTAAAACCATTATTTTGCATTTTAGTCTCAACTATGACATTTGTAACCTTAGAATGCTCTGAAGTTGTGTTGAAAATAAGATCACAAGCCTTGAAAAAAACAGTTGGTCTTAAAGCCAGTCTTAAACTTGAGAAGGAGATAGGGAAGGGCTAACCCAAGATGTTCAGAAATACAAGGACTGGATATTTTCTTGTTTCTGAACTAGTTGCACTATATCTTGCATGTTTACTGCAAGAATTGTCTTATATGTATGCCAGATATCTTAAATGGTCCTCTCATGCGTTAATACAAAGCTCTGTTTTGTATCTCATTTGATCTACTCAGGTGGTTCTTTTTTTTTTTTTAACTGAATAGGCAAATTCTGTATATTGCAGTGTATGTCTTGTTCTGTAATTAGTTTTTCCTGACTCAGGTATTATTGGAGAAGCATTGTTCCATCTGTACATGACCATCTCTGTAAGAGCTGAAGATAATCTCAGGAGCTCGATCTGACTGCAGTTAGGGTCAGAAGCTACATAAGTCAGGGTGGTTCAGCATCCTGCATTTTGAAGTTAAGCTAAGTTACTTGCATTTGGGCACTATTTAACTCTTTAGTGTTCCATGCCAGTATTTGTACTTTCAACCAGTGGGGTTTTAGCATGATTCACTAATGACTCCGACATTTTTGAGACCAAAATTAGAGGGTTAGAGAATACACGTGCAGCAGCAATATTACTGGTTTTACAGATAGGATGTGTGTATGGTGGTAAGGCCAGCAGCAAAGCAGTACAAATTGGAGTTCAGTTAAGGGGGAAAGAAAAAAACAGTACCAGGCTATAGACAAAAGCAGAAAAGGACTCAGAGAGGATGACTGCCTGGCAGAGGCAGAGCTCAGATGCACAGAAAATAATGGTTTGGTATGGCTAGACATAAACCATCAAGGCAGAGATAGACCTGGATAAAAGCAGAACAGAAAGGAACAGAAGGAAGCTCAGGAGAAGGTTATTTAAAGCTACAGAAAATAACTCAGAATAATTCCTGCAGATGTCAATGTTTCTTAATAGCAAAACTTAGGTTTCATTTTCCTGTAATGACTCAGTACAAGAAAATTTCCAGCAGCCAGTGAGAGCAGGTGCTGGAGAACTGGACTGGACTGGACTGGAGGTGTAATGCTCCCCTTTTGGCTGGTGGCACATGCTGCCAGCACTGGGACTCCATGTTGTGCTTTAATGCTTTTTGTATATTTTCAAATAAGAAATTAAATTTCTATTGAATTTAAAAGACATTTAGAAAGCTGAGCACTAACATTTTACATGCTGACAAGTTAGGCTGGGATGGAATCTCCAGGTGAACTTCAGTTGCATGGAAGTACAGGCACCTCTCTTCCCCCTCCCCTGTGCACTGGGATACTAAAGGCAGCCTCCTCCTTTACTACACACCTTCACTTTGCATTACAGCCAGGTAGTTGGGCCTGTGTGCTTTGCTTTTTTTATTACCATTTTAGACTTTTTAATTACTGGTTTTCCTTCTATTTAACAGCTCTTAAATAGAAGAATAGAATGCTCTACAGATGAGCTTGATATTTACTCTAGAGCCAAGAGGTAGTGCCAAGAGCCACAGGATTTACAAGAGAACTTGTTTCCAGAGTATCAAGATTGGTATTCCTATATTCTCAGAATCAAGAATATATTGAATGGGGTTTTTTGAGTCTGAGGTTACTTGAAGGACAAGTATTCCCTTGGGGATGGTTGAACGTATCCTCCAAGGGAGCTGTACTAAGGGGCAGTAGATGAGAGGATCAGAACCCTGTCATGGCAAAGGACAAACAAACCTTTTAGATGTGAGAGACCTCGATCATGGGTCGCTGCTCAGCAGGGACTGCAGTTGTCCCAGAGCCCTGCAGACTCACTCCTGCTGTGTCCACATCCATGTACGGAACTGGCCAAAGCCCCCCAGCTCCTCCTGAGTTAGTCAGCATGGCAGAAGGCTCGGCTGTCATACCAGCACACACCACAGCAGCTCACAAATGGGGAGGGAGCGGCTCTTCCCTTCTTACTGAACACTGACATGAACTGGAGAGGAAGGGTTCCTACCCAAGAGCTGCAGGGGCCCCTCTGGGCCCTTGGATTCGAAAGGCTGTTAACAACGTAGCCCTAAGTGAGAGTGCTCATAATCTGAATGTAGAGTAGGACAGGGCTTAACCTCAGCCTCAGCATAAAACATTAATATATCCTAAACTATATAGCTCTCTGATGTTTCCAGAGTTGCTTGTTTTTGTCTTATTTACCAATATGGCAAGTCAAAATTTGTCAGTAAAAGCCTTTCCGTCTTGGAAAGCTTCAGTCGCATAGTCTGAAATGAGGATGCACAACTAGTATGTTAGATAAGTAAAGCAAGAAATTAAACTGAACAATAAGTGTTTCTTGAGCCCTTTTTTCCTCCCTGTTAGCAGCAACTTAACCCTAAGTAAGTGTTTTTGTTTTGGGTTTTTTTTTGTGATAACACCTACAGATGGTGTCTGTTACTCGTGTTGGCTATGTCGTGCTAGGCCTTGCCTTTACTTAACCCTGTTTCTTTAAGGATGTGATCCGTTGATTAGAGTATGTGATTTGGTGATAATTGTTTGACAAAGAAGTAAGTGAAGGCTTTTGGTTCAAAGGGCATTTTGTCAGTACAACTGTGTACATCTATGTTAGTTTTGTACTTTTTGTTTCTCTTTTATTGTAGTCTATGCATGGAACTCTGAAAAGTGTTGAGGGGCCACCAAACCTGGGGATAAATCTGCCTCTCAGTACTAAACCCACAACTCAGAACTCAGCCAGTCACAACAAGGAGGACACGAAATCTGTCAATGGAACAGAGAAGCTGGAGAATAAATCTCCCTCTCCCATAAAAAAAGCAGAGCCAAAAAAAATTGCTAATCCTGGCTGGACGTGTTGGGAGTGTGACAGGCTCTTCACACAGAGAGACGTTTACATCTCCCACATGAGGAAAGAGCATGGCAAGGTAAAGGAATATCCTGAATTACAAAAAAATTAATCAAACCTGAAATGTGAATAATTTTTCTCTAAATTCTGTTTGTGTTTTTGCAAATAATTCCTTTAAGTTTTCTCATTATTCTTCTCTGTTCTTATATCTGTTTCATATTTTTCTCTGTGGGTGCTTAGTTTTTGTCATTTTTTTACATAGTTTTACTGAGAAAATCTACACACTCTTACTCAATTGTAGGCTTATTCTTTCAGTACCAACATTTTTTCAAGATGAGAAAGATATTGCACTATTTCATCCAAGTCATCTAATCTGATCCATGTTTTTCTTTCTTCTTTGTGCCTTCTTAGTTCCCTTTCACTCTTGGAAGTTGTGTAATTGTGGCAGTGCTGGGGTAATGGTTGGACTCGGTCTTAAAGGTCTTTGCTCACTTAAACAATTCTATTCTATTCTATTCTGAAATTTGGTGCCTCTTAGACTTAGGGAGTGGGGACTCGGTCTTGTTTTACTGGTCCAATGAGGGCCAAGCAGTGTTTCATTTTAAAGGCAGACATCCTCTGTGGTTGAGCTGTTGCTCTGACCTTACACTTGTAGGTTCAGCTGAGTTAACAAGTTGAATTTTTTATTTAAAGCAGCTGGTTTTGAGACATCTGACTTAAAATGGTTTGAAAGTGAAATATGGGAATGCTGCATCCTCAAGTCAGACCCCCTTTGCTGTTCTCCCTTGTTCAGTAGCATGTCCAGTGAAATGAAATTAAAAAGACATGCAGGCAACAGTGACTCTGCTGAGCTGTGCTTGAGACAGGCTGTGCCAGCTCCAGGCCGGGGCTGACCCATGGCAGCTGTTTGCTCTGCAGTCCTTGCCGTGAAACGGTCTGACTCTTTCCTCGGCTGCAAATCAGGGAATTAAACCAATGTACTGTGCTGCACTGCAGCCAAAGAGCAGACCTGGAAGGAATAACAGGCTTATTTTGTCTAAATGGAGGAGAATCATCCTGAATGAAAATCCATAGTTTTCAGTATGTTAATATGCTATAATAAAGCATAGCACATTTCCAGAGGTTTCTGTGTCCCTTCAAATTACAGTGCTTATCTGGAGAACTGTTCTGCAAATGATTGTATGCTGTTTATAAACTTTTATGGAAAATATGAAAATGCCAGACTGCTGAGTGTCATCTTCAATCTTCTTATGTCAACCTCAAGCAAACAGCACCCCAGCCTGACTGACGGCAGACTACTTCCCTGTTTCTCCTTGCCTTCAGTAACCCTCACCCCATTTCTTCAGCCCTCCTGTCCTACTACTAACTCAGTAGTGCTTCTACTGGCAAACAGAGATGAGTTTAAGACCAAATGCACTGTATATTGATGCAATTCTTAAAAACAAACCAGCACAACCTCCCTATGAAACTGTCACTTCAGAGTGAACTGGAGAGCGAGACCCAGTCTGATCACATCCATAGCACAGAAGCCAAGGCATGTAAAATCAGGTTAGTAACACGTCAATAATGCTTGCTAAGTATTAGCTTTAAATCTGGGTCTTTCTATCTCTGATGTTTATGTTACCTCAAGAACAGCCCTTACTATGCAATATTAAGTAATTGTTGCACTCAAATACTGGCCTAAAGGCCTCTTTTATTGCTTACATTCAGGTGCTACTTTTTATCCCTCTTCAAGCAGTTCCTTGAATAACACAGGAGGCAGACAGATATTCAAATGACCAGAGATACAACTCCACGCCTTTCAGAAATGGGAGATAAAGACCAGGTGCTACACTCCTTCCAGACCTGTCAAAATTTTCAGTAATTGTTAGCTCTCAAAAGGCTATGTTGAAAAACTGAACTTTTATGAATACATTTTGTTATAGAAAGACTGGAAATGAGCATAAGATAACCAAGTGTGTGATATGGATCTAATAAATAATGGAATTAATTTATAGTCTGATTTTCTTAAGAATAATAGATGTGGGTTAAATACTCTAAAATTATCCATGCAGATTAAAACTTTAATTAAGCAATTCATGACCTATTCATGAAAGCCATTGTCATGCAAGGTATTTGAAGGTAATTAGTTTCAAACTAACTGCTGCTTTTGCAGGACCAGAGCGAAAGCGTGGAGCTGTAGCCCCTGGCTGATCCCAGGATGGATTACGCAGAGGTATTCCTAGGAGAGGTATTGCCATGTATATCCTCTCTGGACAGATTCTTGAGTTTCCAGATCTTATTGGGAACTGTCTACACAGACAGAGAGATTCACATTTTCCATATTCTCTTCCTGAGGATCCTGGAAGGCAAGCCAGCTGTAGGGTAGGAAAATTTGTAGCCACCTTGGTGTAACTCCGCCTGACTTAGAAGTGCTCTTACCAGCCCAGACAAGTCGGTACAATTCCTGTCTGAAACTGAGTCATGTGTGTCTGCCCTCAGCCAGGCAGACATATCCTGAGCTCCCTAGGACTTGTGTCCAGCTCTGTTTCTGTGAAAGGACAGATGTTTTCTAAGTAGGAATTACCAATTCCAACTTGCTTGTTCATCATCCCCTTCCTGTCAAGACAAGATGCTGTACAACAGATCATGCTGCACATCATTACAGAAGTAATTTTTTAGTTTTTTGGGATTGGCTGCCATTGCAGAAACTAAGGCATCCCAAATGCGATTTGGTCTCTATCTGGAGTCTCCCCAAGACATTTAGAATGAATGTGGTGTCACAGCTGGCTACCCCAGGTAGTGAGTGCCCCAGTGCTCTGAGAGGGACTGGGCCCTGCTGAGCACTGTCCTCGTCCTGCTTTTCTGACCAAGGGCTTGATGCATCTGCTCAGTGCCAGCACATCTTCGACGTGTGACTGCTCCATACTTCTCAGCTTCTTCCTTTTCTTTTTCCTTCCACTTGACAAACTGCGGTATAAACCTCACAAAATTCCCCAAACAGATGGTCCTCAAGTTGGCATTGGACAGTACTTCTCATTTCATCATGATTTTTCTGAGCCCTGTTAGTGTCTCAGTGTCTGTGAGGTTCAGTTTTGGTCTTCTTTCTGTGCTCTTCACTCTTCCTTGTGTGTGGCTGAGGAGCTCCTAGTCAGCAGCTGCAGACGTAATTTGGTTGTGGGAAGGGAAAGCAAATCTCTTGCCTTACTGCCTTTACTGATCCAGAAATAATCCACTGGTCTTCCTTGCTTCTTTGGTGGAAGAAATTCACTTCACCCACAGTCCATGACACCAGTTTACAACTGGTGACAGGTGTATGTGTAGCTCATTCTGGCCACATTGCTTTGAAAGAGGCCCAGCCCTGACTTGTGTGGTGTTGCTGGAGGGGTGTGTACATGAAGTACGGTACAAAAAAGGGTAAGTGATGTTTCTTTGCTATTATCAAAAGGTTCAACACATGCACTACTTTTACTGAGCTTTTTTAACTAATGTCTTTCTCTTCTTTTTTTAAGCAAATGAAGAAACATCCGTGTCGACAATGTGACAAATCTTTCAGTTCTTCCCATAGTTTATGTCGTCACAACCGTATCAAACACAAAGGCATTAGGAAGGTTTATACATGCTCGTAAGTTCTGCTTTTATCTATTTGGAAATAGAGTACAAACCAACAAAAGACATTGTTAGCTGAAACTCCTTTCTCGACTGTATCAAAGGCAGTATGCCATTGATTCAGATGGTCAGGAATTTAGACGCAGACAGGCCAAACCCATCCGCTGTCCTGCGTGCAGACACGTAGCAGGGTCCTGAGAGCGCAGTGCCTAAAGTCTGCAAGCAGAGCTGAACTCGGCTGAGCTGAGAGTTTGCGTGGCTGGCAACTGGGCATCACCACTGTGCTGAACCTTGTTTTCAGTAGTCTCTCAGGTACACAACCACTCTTTTAACTTACAAAAGGCACTTGGTAAGCATAACACTTGAATGTTTGTGTGTCTGCAGGCACTGCCCGGATTCAAGACGTACTTTTACCAAGAGGCTGATGTTGGAAAAACATATTCAGTTGATGCATGGTATTAAAGACCCTGACGTGAAAGAAATGACTGAATCCACCAATATGGAAGAAAGGGAGGTAAAAGAAGACACGAAGGTAATCACTTAAAAGATTCATTCCTTCACTGAGAGTGATTTTTTTTTGTGGGTATATGTTCAGGATCTTTAAATAGATATGCTTATTTTGATGCCTTAAAGGTCCCATCTTCAGTGAAGTAGAGGCCCAAAAGCATTGTGTTTATCAGAGTTGTACTGGAATCTGCCAAGGGAAAGTTTCTGACATTTGCAAGTCACAAACAGTAATGAAAAGAACTGATTCTTTATGCTTACGTGATACCCCATTTATGTCCCCTTTTTAGGTTCCTAGTCCAAAGCGTAAATTGGAAGAACCTGTACTGGAGTTCAGGCCTCCACGAGGTGCAATCACTCAGCCATTAAAAAAGCTGAAGATAAATGTTTTTAAAGTTCACAAGTGTGCAGTTTGTGGCTTTACAACAGAAAATCTTCTCCAGTTTCATGAACATATTCCTCAACATAAATCTGATGGCTCCTCATACCAATGCAGGGAATGTGGACTCTGCTACACATCTCACGTGTCCCTCTCCAGACACCTCTTCATTGTACATAAGCTGAAGGAGCCTCAGCCAGTATCAAAACAGAATGGGTCCGGGGAGGATAATCAGCAAGAAAATAAACCCAGTCACGAGGATGAATCATCTGACAGTGCAGCATCAGAGAGGCGATGCAAAGTGTGTGCAAAGACTTTTGAAACTGAAGCGGCCTTAAACACTCATATGAGAACACATGGCATGGCCTTCATTAAGTCCAAAAGAATGAGTTCAGCTGAAAAGTGACCAGATTATTTGGGATGCAGAAATCTCTCTCCACATTGGAATACTTAATGACATTTTTGCTACAGAGAAAGTTCAAGGTATAATAGTGTTGCAATATATTCTTCATAAAAGTGTCCCCTTCACCTCATTGTTTATACCCTCAGAACCATTGAAGCAGTATTTGAGTTGAAAAGAGTTTGTACATATTTAAACTAATAATTTTTATACTCTTTGTTATGTGTTTGTATCAGTATCTAGTGGAAAGTTTGTTTTTTTCTGTTTTGTTTCTGTTCTTTTGTAGTAAGTTTCTTTAAAACAGAGTTCTGAATGCTGGGGCAGTTCTTTAGGTTCTCTTAAGCTGTTTCTTTTTTGAATGCTTCTGAAAGAAAGTTTAGCTAATGGAAGTGCATCAGAAGGCAGTGCTTGGAGGGGAGAAGGGAAGGGAAGCAGGCTAAGATTGTAAATTCTAAGAACTTGTCCTTCTAAATGTCTATGGAAGCTTTTAAACTTTCTCTTACAAAATATATATTAAAAACAAAAAGAAAAGTACCACTGCATGTGTAAAATGCAGTGCTGGTTTTTCGGTGGCAACACCAGAACAGGTGCAGACCCCCTGAAGCCGTAAAGTACTTTTGAAAAGTATAATTGCACAACTCTATGTATGATAAAGTGATTTTTTTAGGTCATCAGGTGCTTGTGATCAATGCTCAAATTGTTACAAAAGGGCTGGGCTGCTCTGGATTTCACAAATAAGATGTAATTAGAGGAATAGGTTTATAATGATGATGTTTTCTGTCATGTAATTTATTAAACATTATATAGAAGCGAGTACACAGCATTATGTATTTTCCTTTTTGGTTATTGAAAGCAAATAGTTAAACCCTCGCTACAGGGGTTGGTGTTTCCCAGCTCTGTACACTCATGCCAAACGTTCTGGTGCTCAGTGTCACACCCCCCACAACTGTGAAGAAGCCAACGCCCAGCCGTGAGTGTGACGGGGCTCGAGCTTTAGCACAGGCCCTCGGGAGCCGCTTCCAACCTGCCCAGCGCCACCGGTTCCGCTTGCACAAGTACAAAAAGGTACCATCCTGTCCCTTCAGATAGAGTTCTCTGTGAGAGTATATTTTTGGTTTGGTTTTGCATTTTATACCTTGTACGTATCCCTACAAGAAAGAATTTTGTACTTTTTTTTAAAACAAATTGTGTATATATAGATAGCTGCATGATAAACAGTAGTAATTGTTGGGTTCCTTAAAAGTCTTGCTGCTGTCAGATGTTACTATACACTATGTCCGTTACAACTGTATTAAACACATTTCATATGTAAATAAATGTGGAGCATTTTGCCCCAAAAGATTTGTGAGATTCTCTTATTTATCATTAAATTTTAAGTTTTAAAGTTTGAAGTGTTTAAAAAAATACAGATCCTCTTAGCCACCTCTGTAAAACTTCTCACTCACTCTGGAAATTGTGTATCGGATACATTAGTTCTGCTCTCTCCACCCTCATTCTTAATTTGGTCATCAGTAAATGCTTGTTAGCCCAGTTATATTACTGGCATATTGAGTGGTTATGAGGTACTTCTCCATCCTGCAACTCTCAGTGGGCGCAGGATGTGTGTGATGTACACTGCCACCACTGCCCTTCCCATTCAGTGTATACCTCTGAGCACTTGTTTGTTGATGTGCACTGTCAACTGTACAACAAATGAGTTATCACTATGCAGAATGGTGTTTTGTATACAGTGAACAGATAATAAAAGTTAAATTTTCACAGCCAATACTAATACCTTTGTTTATTTTCCCTTTTCACTGCCTTGTCCCTGCAGGGGATGCTGCGAACCAGTAGCTTATGCCATTGGTGGTGCTACCAAGATGCAAACCACAAAAATTTCGTGGACAGTAACCTGACAATGTGAACAGGTTTGTGCTTCCAACCAGGCACCAAGGCTCAGATCCACCTGCCAACACAGGTTCAACATGACTGATTTTTCAGCTGCTAATATTGGTTAACACCTCATCTCAGGGCACATGGGCAGTGCTTGGCTGCCAGTCACCTGGCTCAGGCTGTCCCCAGGGCTGTGCATACATGAGGTCTTTGGGAAAGGGCACCAAAACACGTCAGTTGGGCTGTAGTAAGTGGGCAGGAGGGGGCAAATGTCGTTGTATACGAGGACAACCAAGAAAATAAAACTGGGCACCTTATGATGATGATTCCATATACAGCCTTTATTGCTCTTCTCTCCAGCTCTACAAAATTACTGTGTCTCACCCCCTTGCATATCCACACCTGCTCACACACACACAGCCCAGGACCTTGCATACTTTTCTATATTTAGTTTATTATCTTTGAGTCGTTAGCACTTCTCACATATAATTGGTCGCCTTCCTATTGTTTACATTCCTTTTCTCATGGTCAGGACTGGCACCTCTCTCCAAGATTTCTATGTCCCTTGTTTTCTTCAGGGGAAAGGCCTTAAGGTGTCTAAATCAAAATCCTCTTCTTCTGCATTCCTCAAAAGGGGCACAGCGGACCCGCCGCCTACCCCGACAGGCAAACCCACAGACCATTCTGGAAAGTTTTGAATGTGTCTTCATAGGGACACGCAGTCACTTATCAGCAGAGAAGTACCAGAAAATGACAGTGCAGGAGTTCACAACAGCCCAGCAGGGCAGCATGGAGCCGGCCGTCCTCATTGGGCACAGGCCATACTGAGATGCTTTCGGAAACATGCAATTTGCCACAACAAAAATGCCCTGGAGAAAGGCTGCAAAACCATGCAGAAGGAACAATGAGCACAGGGAAGTGGGACACCATGTTGACCGGAGCCACCTCACTCTGTGCCATCAGCTCGATAGGAAGCAAAATGCTCTGCCGCAGGGCAGCGTGCTCGAGGAGCGGTGAGCACGGCGCCTGCCCGCCCTGCTGCCGAGCACACAGCAGACACACCGCGGGGCACGCAGCTGGTACAGCACCAGACCCTGCCCAGCTGTGCTCTCCCATGCGGGTGGGTGCTCAGCGTGCCATCCAGGGCCTCAGTTTGGCACGCCCCGACCCCTCATGCCCCACCATACGCATGGGGATATGCATCTTGCTGTACCCCTAAACTCAGCTAGAAACAGGTCTAATTAAATTACTGCACTTGTGCACGACCCCTGTAGCAACTCCCACGTGTATCTGCGTCCCCTGTTCCTGCGGTTCCTGGCCATGACACAGGTATGTTTTGCCCGCCCTGCATGGTGCCCCTGGGCACCTCGCTCAGGGAGGTGTTTAGCCTTGCCTTGGCCTGCTTGCACACAGGTACAGGCAGAGATAAATGTGACCACAGTCGCTCTACTTTTAGACTTGTCTGTTGTTTTTTTTCTGCAGGGCACTTACAGATGCACAACTTGACCTGCCAAAAGCCCAGATGTTCTCAGTTCTTAACCTGTGTACCTGTGGGGAAATCAGTACGGCAAGCCTATTTACTTTCAAAAGGATTTTTATATAACTCTGACCTTTTCATTCTGTTAATATTACCTTTCTCAGTACACCTATCATACACACATAGTTGCCAGGCCAATAATGGGACACAGAATAACCTATTTTAATTTAAAACCTTTCTCAAATATTAGGGCAGTTCAGAAGTTAATTCGTTGTATTTGAATTTCAGATTATTACTAAAAGGTTATCTGTCTAGGCTCCCTGAAGGGCAACTAGATTGGGGAATGGAGTGACAAGAGAAATAAGTACAGAGCATGGCAAACACAGAAGGCACAAGCATTCCCGACCCACATCCCTGGCCTTTGAGTACAAACTGAATTCCGCAGCCAGAAGCGGATGCAGAAGGAGTGCAAAAGAAGGAGCCACTTCTTGTCCCCTCCCTGAGCACCTCTTCCCTTTGAATAAAAATTGTATTTGCTCCTCAACAGTGACTGGACAAAAACTGGTTTTAATGTAATTTCTTTCACAGTTGGGGAAAAAAGACAGCTTTCCTTCCTGGGGATCAAAGAGCCCATTTGAGGGCATCACAGTGAGACACTGGGAATGACCCAGATTCACCTGGAGAATGAACTGGAGGCACTACAGCTTTCTTCTCTGACCCCCAGGTTTCTAAGCTGAAGGAAGAAAAGTATTTGGCACAGTAATGTGACTTTTAGTAAAATAAGCTGAGCATTGTATCCTTCCCAGATATGTCCCCTAATATGATTTGGCAAAAGACTTTATGCAGTTCATTTATTTATTTATGCAGTTCCTATTCTCAAATTCTGCTATTCTGTATTCAGTGACTGTAATGTGATGATGGGAATATGGATGCAGTGCATTATAAGTATTGCTCTTGCCGAGTCAGTCCACACTTGGCTGACATTGCCATAGCTCTGCAGGCCAGATTAATATTGCAGGTCAAGCACAACAATATTTCCTGGCTTAAGTGACTGTCACTTTCTGCGTTAAAATGGAGAGCAGTCCCTGAATGCAATCAGGGTGGAGGAGCTACGGCCTCAAAATATCACTGGGTCATTACATTTACATACTGTTGCTCTGGGCAAAATGAGCCTGGCCCTTCCTACGCAGAGAAATGTCCCCTCGTGGGGCAGCTCCAGCACTGCTCCAGCCTGTTCACCTCCCTGAGCTGGTTCCCACACACCATGTGCCCCGTTCAGGTAATGCCGAGCCCTCCCTGAAGGCTCAGGGAAGTCAAGGCACGAGCATCAAACAGAGACTACGGCCAGAGGCCACACTGGACTCCACTGAACTCAGTGACCAGGGGCCAGATTGTCTTACATGGTGCTGTGATAGAGGCCTTCAAGTGCCATCACATATACAATGTCTGGTGTTTTCCTAGGCAGTGTTTTAGCCTCAGTTCTGCAGCGCAGCTTAAGCGAATAGCAAATCGTTAATTAATATCTTTATTCCCCTTCCCCAGCACAAAGCAAAACCTAACACATTACAAGCATTTTTAAGTAAAAGACTGTTCTTGAGTAAAGGTTAAATATTTCCTTTTTTTAGAATTTTTTAAAAACCTTTTTGCCTTCCCCTCATTTATTCTTGGGCAGTTTTAAAAATTAAACTTTTTTTTTCACTTGGGAAAGCCTAAATATTTTGTCGGGTTGTTTCTGATTTTTTTTTTTTCTGTTCCAAAGGGGAGAGGAAACAAAAGAGAACAGTATTTACTAAATTCAACTGAATGTTCGAATAGTTGGATCCCTCCCTCTCCTTCACCTTTTTCCCCAGAAAAATACATTATTTTCACAAATAAACTATTCCCTGAAACAGATCCACTCAGCTGAAATCCAATTATCTCTCCAGACACTGGATTGCAGAGCAGACTAAAAATGTTGACCCATACACTTAAAAACACAAGCATGCAAAGAGCCCCTGAGGTTGCAAATCGTGCCCATGAACAGGTCCTTGGCAGCTCCCAAGGCAGATGACAAGACTCATGAGAGAAGTGACACAAGACAGAAGCCACACATGCTCCAAAGCAGTGGCCTCCAAAGGGGGGTGCAAATCCATGGGTGTTCAGGAAGAAAATATTCTTTGTACCATCACAAAAATGCAATGAAATGCAAGTATTACACAAACACAGAAGAGAGTGTGGTGTTGGTGCAAGTGGCACCCCACTGCTTTTGGACAGCCCTGTGTGCACTATGGGCTGCTCTAACAGCCTGTTGAGCAACAGGAATGGGAAGCAGAATAGCTCCAAATGGATCTGGACTCAGAGAGTGCCCACTGGGGAAGGCAGGTACTGTGCTGCTGCTGCACTTTTTACAGAGTGGCTGCAAAAGGACTGGTATGGCTTTGCCTATTAACCCCCACTTTTCAGCCTGGGTGCAAGGTGCGAGTTATGTGCCCAGGACCAATGATGTCACAGAAAACAAAGAGTTGTAATTCAGTATTACATATACAGGCTGTTTGCAAAGGTCTGGCAAATCTGCCAGAATGCCACGAGCTACATTTTTCTGTGTACTAAAAAATTAGCATAATTTTCTGGCTGCAGAGCTCCAAAAGATCTACTGTACAAATATCCAAGTCAAACGTCCAGAGTATGGGAAGATTTCAAAATACATGTAACCTTTAATAATCTCAGTCATGCAGCTGGTAAAATAACAAAGCCACCAACAGAAGTGTGGGTGATTCCTGGCACATGTGGAGAAGGAAGAAAAGCAGCTTTCTAACATGTTTCCCTTGCCTCCCCATGAAAAACGGGGGAGTCCAAGTGTTTTCTGAGCTATCAAACACCAATCACAATCAAACTGACAGGGAAAGATACCGTGGTCTCAGAATTAAGTGTGGGTTTGTGCCTTGGACAAAAGAATGTCCCACCTCTGTGAACAAAAAAAATAAGCAGCTTCAGTCCTACTGGGTCTCAACAGAAAGCTGCCTTTTTGCCTCTCTAAATTCTCTAAATGCTTCTTCCCTCTATTTGTCACAGAATTAGATTCTATCAGCTGAACTTCCATTTTTAATCCTCTCCATCAGGAATGACTGAAGAACTGTTCTAACACTGCCCAGTCTTTGTCATTTACTTTCTCTCGGATCCTGTCATTTCCCTGCTGAGTGGCTTGTCTTTTAGCTCCAAAATTGATACATTCCTACTTCACAACAGGCAAGAGTAATTTTCTGCCCGTCTTGCGAATTAAAGCACTCCCCACAAACACCACAGCGAGCCCCGGCCGAGCCGGCGGTGCCTGCCAGTCCCACCGCAGCAGTACCTGAGGGGGCAGTGCCACGGCACGGTCACACGGCACAGCGCTGCCAGCTCGCGTGTCCAACCACGGAAAGTCTGCAAAAGTTTATTAGAGGATAACGTCAGCTAACCTGAGCTATTTCAAACACAACAACCGCTGCAAAATAACCTTGCACACAAGTTATACACTTGCTTGGGAGGAGTGGGTAACTGAAAAGTGTCAAATATTTACTCTTAAATGTAAACTTATCATAAACGCAAAGTAAGCACTAAATCTATTCTATTTCAGTACCAGTTTTGGTGTGTCATAATGTGTTTTGGAACAAAAGCTGGTTTGTTGTGGGGTTTGTTGTATTAATGCAGATACAATATTCTGCATTAAATAATTAATCAATAGCTAAGGTGAAATGTGCAGCTATATGTGGGCTTAAGCAGCCGGCCTGCAAAGCCTTTAGCAGAGGACACTGAGTTTGAAGGCCTGAGACCATGTCCATAGAATACTGGGGCATGTAGCGAGCCCTGAGATCGTTTCCATGACAACAGAGATTGCATTAGCAGAGGAGTGAGACCATGCTCGAGAGAGCAAAGAGACACGTAGATATTTAGGTATGCGTTAATTCTGTTTATGTTAAGCTTAGGATGTAGATTCTATTAGTTACCATGTTACTATCTGTCGGACCCTCATTAAAATGCAAAACTTTCTCCAACAGAATATCCAATCAGCAAATGACACAGTTACTGGACATTTTGTATTAATGTTGATGCCTGCTTGCAAATAAAGCTTCTTATTCTCTCATGACACCACTTGTTGTTGTTCCTGTTGGCCACCCCAACATTCATACTGTAACACGTATAGCCACAAGAAATAACATAAAGATTTCTTTCCAATAGCAAGTAAATTTAACATAGATGTCTTTGTCCGACTGTTGCTAATTGATTATGAGTTACTGGTCTGAATCCTGGTGTAAATTACTGGATTCAAATGTTTTTAAGTGTATTCCAGGTACAACTATTTCTGCAGTGAATGACAATTTGGCCTCTTTTTTTTGCTTTCTGGGAGAGAAATTAGACAGTGGGTAGCTTACGTGACATATACTTTAATTAGCAGTTTTGTGATCATTACTTCCCAGTTGTATAGGTATCAGACACACGGGAAATGTGTTTATGGGAGCAGCCAGTCATGGAAAAGCAGGATTTACCAAGCACTGGCAAGGTATACAGGCTCCAAAGCAGGTGTGGATCCTAAATCATCATTACAGTGTGCATCTAACACCACCACCGATGCAAACAACAGTTTATTTATCCTGGTAACCCACAGATATTTGGACCTTCCCTAAAGCTTCACTGAACTGTTACCTTTATAATTCCTTTTCTCTCTTACATGGACACCTCTGTGCACTTTGCAAAAGGCCTCAACATATCACTGAAGAAGCATGAAAAATAATGTGTGGCTCCTGACTGTAGGTAACAGTCACCCAAAAGGGACTGTGGTTTGTTAGTCTCCCTTATGTTGATTGTATTTCCCAATAATTTTGTCCCAATCGCCATTTTTACTGTTTTTTCTTGTTTCTTTTTTCTTCTTTTTTAAAGGCAAGCAGATTTGTACACAAAGGTGAAAACCTCTATTTAAAAAACAATGTAAATAATGTGGTTCAAAAACCTAGTCAGAGGAATTGCAGAAAACCTTTTGTCGAGCAAGAGTCTATAAAAATTTTCAGTGGGCAGATCCCACTCTTACATAGCAGATAACTTTGTTCCACATCTTTTTAACTAAAATCTCAACTACACAAAGAAAATGAGAACCTTCTCGCCACCTTCGAGCTTGCTCTTTTGTATTTTCTTTGCATCTTAGTAATTAATTCTGAATACCACATCTGCTCAAAGGGGATTGTAAGAAATACTTTTCTATCTCTCGTATTTGAAGGATATTAGAGAGAACTAACCTGAAATAATGTAAACTTAAAAGAACTCCTGTGTAGTAAGTAAAGGAATACTGGTGTCACTGAAAGCATAATCAGGTGAGAAGGTGAAGGATCTTTTTGAGATCATAACTAGCTAGTGTCCTTGGAGCTTTCTTTCCAATATCCATGTGCCATTTCTGTCCATTTCTGAGAGCATTACACCTTTCTCCGTGATCCAATGCCAGTTCTGCCTCTCTTAGTCAGTCCTACCGTTTGCCAACAATGTCCAATTGTTTGCCAACAGAAAGTCTTTATCAATTTCCAGCAAATTACAGAAACACCTTTCCAGTCCTCCACAAACTGTTTCCTTCTACTGATCTTAGCAGCATTTTCTTGTGTTCTTTGTTCTTGCATTGTCATCCCCAGTCTTCAGGGGCTAATTCTGAACTCGGTGAAAACCTCACTGGGTTTGGTTCATTTAATTCACAGGAAATCGGGCTCTGGGCAATGACCTGTACCCATGCGGTAGCTGCTGCTCCAGACTCATGCAATCATTCGGATGCCAAACTGGAAATGGGTGTGAAGTCTTTCTGCACTGCCTGGGGGGCCTGACCGACTGCCAGCCCCACTCGGAGCAGCCCCGGCCCATCCTGAGGGCAGCCAGGCCTGCAGAGGGCACTGAGGGGCTGCCACTCGTGGGTAGGGCTTTTCTGCGCCTCTGTGCTCGTCTCTGTAGAGGCCCCGGAAAAAAACACTGACACTACCGCTGGCTGCTGAGATTGGATGGCTCCACTCACAGCTGGTGAGGAGGAGACTGCGGTGTGCCAGCTGGTGGGCTTCTGAGGCACATCCCGCTGCGGGCACTGCGCCCATTCCCGCTGCGGGCTGGAGGACTTGGCACGGAACCACGGCAGAGTCTCTCCACCCTCACACCTCGCTGTTCCCTCACAGTCCACCGTGACTGCTCCCCTCACACTGCGCTGCCCTCACACTGCACTGCCCTCACACTGCGCTCCCCTCACACTGCGCTCCCCTCACACTGCGCTGCCCTCACACTGCGCTCCCCTCACACTGCGCTCCCCTCACACCGCGCTCCCCTCACACTGCGCTGCCCTCACACTGCGCTCCCCTCACAGCGCGCTCCCCTCACACTGCGCT
>VYXB01010828.1:74242-109541 GCA_013397135.1 Pachyramphus minor
GGACGATGCCATCCGGGGCCCTCGAGGAGGGGCGGGCTGGCCCCCGCTGCAGCCGGTGGCTGGTCCCGGCAGGGCTCCCCGCCGAGCCCCGCAGCCGGAGCCGCGGGACAGGGGCAGCGCTCTCGGAAACCGCGATGGGACGGGCGACGAGCGGCGCGTCGGGCGCGCTGGAACCAACCCTTGACGGCGCGAGTCGCGGGAGCCGCTGCCGGGGGCGCGGCGGCCGGGCCCGGTGAAGGGGGCTCAGCGGAGTGGCCGGGGAAGGGCGGGAGCCCGGGGGTCCCGGGCCAGAGGGCAGCCGGTGCCCGGCGCGGCTCCGCGTTTTGCGGCGGCTCTCGGAGCGTTTCTCTTGCCCGACGGCTCCAGCATACATCCCTCCCGGACGGATTTTACGTGCATCGGTTTCAGCCCGAAAGCTGCCCCGCGACAGGATCCGCTGCACCGGGCTGGGTCGGGGGCACTGGGGTAAACGCCGCTGCGCTGGTGCCCTGCGGGACGCTGGTCCTGCACCCGGCTGCCTCCAAAGGCGCTTTACAGACCAGATGCTTGTGGGCAGGAGGGACGCAGGAGACACTTGAAGGAGGTGAACTTGGCCTTTAAGACTTCACAAGCCCGGGGCATGTGCTAGGCGATATTTGTGAGGAAGTTTTCCAAGATGCTGGTATAGAACAGAGCCTGTGAGAAGAATCGATTCTGTGACCCTACCCTCCACGGCGCGAGTGGGTCTGGGGGTAGCGGGCAGGGCATGGTTTCATGGGGAATGTACAGAATGTATTGGAGATGAGGCAGAGAGCCAGATCCCACACATCACTTTGGACTTTGGCTTGGTGGAAGACGTGGACGCAGCACTGACGAGGCAACGGCATCACGTCTCCTGCATCCATGTTTTTGCTGCTTTTCTCTTTCTGTCACTTTTTACGCTAGCACTTCCCAGTTCCTCTGAGGCACCGGATGTCTTTTGTCCCAGGTGGTTTAAGGGGCCAACACAGTCACATCCAGAGTGGTCTTCAACCGCCACTTAGCTTTGAAGGTGCTTCCATTTGAAGCCTGAGGAGAGTGTATGTGAGTGAAAAACACCATTGGTGCTGCTGCTTTCTCCAGATATATTTGCTAGTTTAATAAAAGGTGCGACCTCACTCAGTAAATCCTCTTTTTTGCTTCCTCTCCTATTGAAACGGGCTGCATTTTGTGTAGATTTTTCCAGAGGAATCACTTCAAAGATTGGCAGTGGTTGCTTCTGCCAGTGCCCACACCTTTTGCAGGTTTATGGTTTGATGTCCCGAAGTGAATTACTTTTAGAAGGGCACGGCTTTTTCTACTCAAGGTGAGGTTTGCCTTCACTGACTGCTTGGGAGTGGGGGGGTGGTTTGGGGCGGAAAGAACTCAGCCATCCGTTTTCAGAGGGAAGAGACCAACAGAAGAGACAAGAAAAGGTTAGTGTGGCTTTTGTGCACAATATAAAAAGCAAGTCAATACCATTGTAGGGGCATTGGAGGGTACTCAAAGCAATCAGTCAGGGGCCATTGTGTTCCCGTAATCTACATGTGTATTTCCCAAGAACTCTATTAGTGAAGATGAATGAACTGTGCAATGTCCCTAATTTCTTCTAATTTGAAGCTGGGGTTTTACAGCACTCACAACCAACACAAAACATGGCCATCCTTCCAGAAGCCCTGGGCAAATTTGGGAATCATTTTTGCTTGTAGAAGAAGGATAGCAAGGTGAGATGAAGGATCAGAAACCTTTAGTCAGTGCCCTAAAGGGCACTGGATTCTGGCACAGATGCTACTGGTAGGGTGTCTGTCAAAATTGGCACTTACAGGGGCAAGGCTCGGGTTTTTTGCTGTTAATCACAATGTGAATGTTCAGCAAAAGAACCTGCCACTCTTGAAGCAGGGTGCGTGAGTCCCACACAGGACACAGGAGACCTTCTTCCCTAACAGACGATCCTCTTTCTTCAGCAGTACACTACTACAGTTGCATTTTCCAGATGAAGCTACATTTGTCACAGTGGCATCCTTCTTGTAGGGAAGTGGAGCTGTTGAAAGAGGAAGCAACTCCCTTGGTCCCAATTTGAAAAAAATGCCTGAAAAAACCCTGTAGCAGGGCAGAGATAGCTCTGACTCTTCCAACTCCAGATCTGTCATTTCTCTCTTGGCACACTTAAGGCACAGACAGGCCTGTGAGGCGTCACAGTGTGCTGGGGAGGGAGGAAGTCTAATGGTTCTCTGATAACAGAATTTAGAATGATGAAGAAAGGTAACTGAACATTTCCCTTTGCCTCTAATGTACTGGCTGTCACTTTAATCCCTTGCTGCCACAGAGTCCGCTGGGACCTGTGTTGTTTTGGTATGAAACCTCAGAAACTTATCTATGGTAGGTCACATCTTTGCAAAGAATGTTTACTTTTGGATGTTTACAGGGGCAATCCGAATCAAATCTGAGTATTCGTTAGAGGATGAAACAGACAGGATTTGGTACTTTTTTATTTTTTTGCAATGTATCATTACAATTATTGCTGCAATTATGCTTGGAAACTAACAAAATTCTCAAGATGGACAGTTTCTAAAGTGTAGTTATCTGCTGTACCTCCTTCCTGCACATGCATATAAAGACTAAATGGGAACAGTTTTCATCCTGTTGGTGCTGTTGAGACATATGTATGGGACGTGTCTTCAAACAATGAAATCAGCACCATAACATTTCTTCCTTTGCCACAGATTCTTCCTTTGCTCCTGCCTTTTTCTTATATAAAGCTGAAGGAATTACTGCCTTGACAGGGCACACATTTGAAGCTGAAGTTACACTGCAGGTGGGATATCACTCTCCAGACCAGAGATGTGCAGCAGGGAGCACGTCCTTGAAAGATAAATGGGTCTTACAGGGTCAGACAGCAAATCAACAGGAGGGAAAGCAACGTAAAGGCAGAAATATTCGTCCAGAAGTCCTCCAACAGTTTACATGCTCTGTATAATCCAACACATTGTTCAAAACTGGAAAAAAGGCATTGCTTTTTTCCTCCCCAGAAATTTCTAGGTGTGTGGTTTAAGAACCTTCTTGAAAGCATAGTGCCCAAAGGAACTGCTGTCACTGCATTGCTTGTGCCTTGCTTTTTTTTCTGGTCAGATTTTTCTTTGTCTGCCCCAGGAGAGTCAGTTGGGTTTTCTCCACCAGTGACAAGGTGCTCTTTGGCATGCAGGAATGGCACAGAGACAGCCTGCTGGCCTGGTGTCTGTGCAGGCTGTGGGTATGGAATAGGCTGTAGCTGCTCTGGGAGCTGGGCAGCCTTTTCTGGTGGGAGCACCATGGGCTGGGTGCAAGGGCTCTGGCATTTAGGCTTGCTGTGCTTAGCCATCCCTCCAGAGGGAGGGAGGGAGTGGAGGTTCATGCTATAAGGCTATATTAATGCAATCCTTCTTTACTTGTTTTCCAATTAGCCTAATTGAATTCAGATTGCTTAAAAGTGGGCACTAGAGACATTTATCTTGATGGGATGACGGCCTTGAGCTCCAGCGATCCTATTAACTATAAGAACCCAAATCCCAGGTACGGTCCATCCAGCAGTAGCTCCCATGTGACCTAACAATTTAATCTGGTCCTCTTCTGTCCAGCACACACACAGACACACAGACATACTCACACGTGCATAGGTGGGTGCACACGTGTACACGTGCATCTGTGCACACATGTGGACACAAGCACGGCCCCATACACATGTACACATGCACATGTACACACATGCAGTGGCTATGCCTTAAGACTCCAGCAGCCTTTGGAGAAAGGTTTAGTGCAAGGCGTTGGAGAAGGACATTGCAGAAAGACCTTATTTCCTTCTTCTTGGCAGCTGGAGCAGAGTCAGTGTGCAGCCTTCCTGCCTGCACACCCTGCTCCAGGCTTGCCTGTGACCGGTCTCCAGGGATAAACACCTGGAGAGCTGCATGCCCAGTGACGTGTACCTGGTGTGGCCCTGCCACCTCCTGCCCCCGTGCCTCCCCAGGCCTGCACTGGTGTCTGAGGACAGGGATAGCCAGTGCTGGAGGGATGAGCCCTGCAGGTGCTGGCAGGGAGCAGGCAGCCACCTCCAGCAAGGTGAGGATCAGGCTCCTGCTGAGGGCAGATTTGCTGCTCTGCCCTGGCCATCATAACACCCTGCACAAGGGTTCTCAGGGAGATCTGTGTCATCCCCTGCCTCTGGATCCGGGCCCCATTGTACCCCACTGCTCCAGTGCCCAGCCCGATGCCACCCTAGGGGAGGTGCAAGCCCTGGCCCCAGCACCCCAGGGAAGAGCTGTCTGAGTGTGGGGGATCAGGGCAGACACCGATACCTTCTGTGAAGTAGCTCTGCTCTGCTGCTCCGGACTGAGAGTGTGTAAGTCTGTGGTCTAACGGTGGTGCCTAAGGCAGCGCACTCCCCTGACAGCAGCACTTTGCTGGGGCTGGAGAGGGCTCCCATCCCGCACCAGCCCCCAGCCACCTCTCAGGCCTGCTTGCCTCTGCCAGGCCTGACATTTTTTTGGAATCTCATTAATCGCTTGTTTGGTGATTCTGACTGTACTTTCTTCTCTGACCCTTTAAACCATGAAAATGCTGATGATACTATATCTGCTGATGAATTTAATTAGATCTTTTAAACCACCAGATGCTTTCAGTAAAATTTTCAGGATGTCCCAGGCACATTTTAATTCAAAAGTTGAAAGCCTTAGGCTTGTTCTCTTTGGTGTCCTATAGATAAGACAATTCAGTCTGTAAAGCTACAGAACAGTGGGGACACACCAGCCAGATTTATACCAATGTGGAGGGAAATACATTGATCCTCACAAACCACAGGCTGGTTGAACTGAGCTGGTGACTATTTTAACTCCTTTACGTAAAGACCTCCTAAAAGACCCCACTTGTCCTTCCACATAGATAATTAAATTTTCAAGTGACATGTGAGAGAAGGATCCCGGGAGACAGAAATTGGATCAGAAGTCTTGGGGGTTTTAGGCAGAGTAGCTCTGGTGCTTGACAAACCTGCTGAAGACAGGTTTTCTTCACTAAAGAAATGACCTGTTAGAGTATGAGAAACATTGAATGCACCAGGGCATCCTCTGCAAAAAAGCAAGGAAGGTCAAAACTTGTCTGCTCTGTGTTTCTTAGGTAAGAAAGAAGCTAGCAAGAAGGAAAAGCATATTTTCTTGGGATTACAATGGGGAAAATATTGGATAACATGTTTTCAAGCAAGTCTGTGCAGTTTATATTTGAATAGTGGTGGATTAAAGCACTTTCCCAAGAGGATCTCTTCTATCCAAGAATTCCCCTATGCAGAGCTGTCCCACAGAGGACAGGACTAGCACCTGCCACCTCTCCCTTTCCCTAAGCTGGCAGCTCCAGCATTGCTGCCGGGGAGCTTCTGGATGGGGCAAAGCAAAACAGAGGCACCAGTTTGGTTTATACCTTGCTCTGTTTGTAGGAAGGAATCTCATCTTCCTTTTACTGTTAGCAAACTGGCTGCATTCAGGGAAACTGGGAACTACCGACCAAGAACATTTCAACATAGGTTTGGGAGAAGTGTTTAGAAAGTGCCTGTGTGCTCACCAGTAACATTAGGGGGGAAAATGGTGATCAGCTTGAAATGCTATAAAGGGTTCTAGTGCCCTCTCTGTCCTTTTGCAGACATGGACGTGGATACCATTGTAACCATCGATTATAATGAACTCTTTAAAAGTAGCTGATTTTCTCTGGCCTTTGCCCGTGTCATACTGTCTGTGCCAGTACTGCAGCAGAAGGTGGTAGAGTGGCCGTCCCTGGCCATCTTGGCACCCAGCACCTACTGGAGCAGGAGGTGAACCTCTCTCCCTTGCCCTCCTCTCTGCCTCACTGCAGAGGTGACTTGGCCAAAAGAGAGAATTTTTCCTCCTGTCCGAGTGTGGACAAAGGGGAAAAAAGAGAGAGAGAAAAGACAAAGAGAAAAGAGAAGGAAGAAAGCAAAGCAAGGAAGCAAGGAAGGAAGGGAAAGAGAAAGGAAGGACACACACCATACTTACTGCATTTGTTAATTTAAAAGTAATATTTTTACTTGGTTAGGTAGAGACAGAGAGAGAGAGAGAAAGAGACTTATAAACCTGTAGGAAGGTGCTACATATACTCATTTCCAAATTTATTTCACAGGCTAGCTCTTGGAGAGGTTACGAAGTCCTTCCTTTTATAGAATACCTGAGCCCCTCAGGAGTAGTATCCTGCCTGTCCCACAGCCTCAATCAGATTTAGCACATGTGAAAGCCATGCTTTTCCTCAGGATTTAGGTGCCCTACCGTGACATAACCTTCCAGGTGGGCCAGATTTATGTTTAGCCTTCGACGGAGATAACTCCCAGAATCAACGTGGTGTGCTGGTTTTAACCTATACAAGTTTTGTGCTGGCACCTCAAGCCCCAGAATTTGGCACACAGAGCAGCCAAGCCGAGAGTCACTGCTATCCCTCAATGTTTATGCTGCCTTTGAGGACTGAGAGACTGTGAAATGAAAGCAGGCTGCAGAAGCCTGAACTACTACAGACCAGGGCTCACTGATAGCTGCCCAGCCTTGGTTTCCTACAGGTCCCCACTCAGTGTTATATATGACAACATTTTTTCCCAAGCTTCAGTTTTTGCGTTTTGCTACATTTAGTACAGAGATGGTAAAAAAACCCCAAACAAACAAACTTTCAAGTTTTTGCAGCAAATGTCAGCATTTGAATACTATGTTTGTTTCAAAATGTCTGAAACAGACATGTTTTTATAAGAAATATATGCATTTATTTCTGAAAGCACTATTAAATGAGTGATTACCTATATGTGATGTATCAGAATTACAATTTTGCTAAAAAATACACATTTAATAGCATGGAAAAAGGCACATTTTTTCCCCAATAGTAACTCCTTTTAAGCCATTTTTTCCATGGGGAAAAATGTTATGTTAAAAAATTAGGATCACTTCTAACTTTGTCCTAGGCAGTCACAACACGTAAATTTTCACCCTCCCCTCAGGGTTTTAAGTCTCTCTCTCGTCACTTTTCTATATTTATAGTGCTATAGAGCTAAGTGCATCCCTCTGCCTGCCCTCACTCTGCAGCCCTGGCAAGACAAGGCTGAAGTCACAGCGCTTGGGTAATGGTGGCTCCTCTACATCACAGAACATTTCTGCTCGGCTGCCTGTTTCATTTCAGTAAAGGTGGCTTGTGCCTTTTCTTTGATTGCATCCATGTCCATATTCTGGATGTTCTGCAGCTGTCCCAGGATGGAGTCCTTGTCCTCTTCCTCCTCCTGATCTTGTGCCACCATCTTCTGCAGGTCTTCTGGCAAACCCACGTCATCTCCAGCCATCTGTATTTGATTCTCATCCAATTCACTCTGATATAAAAAGGAGAAAATAAAAACAGCACATGAGAGTGTTTCTGCTCCCCCAGGATCTACAGATGAGTCTCCTTTTTGTTCATTTTTTTGTTTTTTTAGGGAGAACCAAAATAGATAGCACAGATTTTTCAGTCAAAGTTTTTGGGTGCAGCTTGTGAATTCAGGGGCTCAATCAGCCTCCATGCAAATCCTAAGATTTTTCAGACAATGTCTACTGTATTTTTTGAAGGGCTTCAGCACTGTCAAAACCGAAGCCCTCAGTGTCACTTGCCATTTTAGAAATCTTTGACATATGTGTTGGCTGTGGTAACATGCTGATACTGCAGGAATTCCATTCCAACTTATTTGTATCCAGCAAAATCATGCTGCAGTACGCTGCTGAGCCTGTCAGCTGCTGTGCTGTGCCTGTCTGGTGAATGAAGCGATAGCTCCAGAAAAACTGTGTGCTACCATTTCCCTGTTGGTGGTGGGGATTTTTAGGTATCAGCACTAAACTGAAGCCTTCTGGAGGAAAGAATGAAACTTAGGAAAGAATTACTGGTAAAAGGGTCCTCCTCATCTTCCTGAGCCGTGTCTAAACTCTGTCTAGGTCTTTGGTTGGCCTCTCTGAGTTGTGATGAAGAGCAGGGGCTGCCCAGCACATAATCAAAGCAGTGTTGCAGTGCTGGTAAGTGGGGTAATAGGAGGACTTGGACAACAAAAGAGAGGATGGTGGTTGGGTGTGAGTCTGAGAAAGCAAAAGGAGACAGGAGAAGGAACTGGTTAAGCAATTAAAAGGGCTGAGATGCAGTAAGCACTACACACACTTGCTTCCTGCCTGCCCCCTGAAACGCTCCATCAGTGGGGCTATGTCAATTTTTCAAACAATGGTGATTTTGTTCACATTTTGTGGTGGATTCTGATGGATCCAGTGCTGAGAAGAACAGGATATTTTGACACAGTTCACACATCAAAGATAAGCATTAATGCCTCATTACATCTCCAAAATGAAGCATGACAGCAGCAAAGGCCTGATATGAATAAGCAGCAATGCTATCAGCAGGAGGTGTTTTTGAGAGTGAGGGGTCTGGGGTTTGCATGAATGAGTGCAAGAATGAATGGAAGGACGTATATGAGCAATGTGTCGTTTCAGGCCTTAGCAAGGACAAGCAGACTGGGATGATCGACTGCATAGACACTATTTACTGTTACGTATTTGTACAGCTTTATGTTTGCAATAACTGTACTTCCCTTTAACCTGATTTCTCCCCATATCTCCTATGAAATTATGGAGAGCTGTATCAGGATTGTTACTCCTATGTGGTTAAAATGGGTGAGGCCATTTTATCCCTTTGGATAAGGGTTGCTGCTGTCAGATCTGTGGGAGCAAGAAACAATATCCCAATCAGCAGAGTTTTCCTTTATTGATTGTGTAGCAGGAAAAAATGTGTTAAGCTTTTAATCAGCAACTGCTGGCTATGAGAAGAGTTAGCCATTTTGAAATCCTCTGAAGCAGCAGTAGATGATGACAAAAGATACAGTTCTTATGATAAAAGATACTGAAAAGTGCCCCTAAGCAGACAATCACACATGTTCCTTTCTTTAGAACTGTTTATAATGTAAGACATCATCATTGCACATTATCGTAGTGATTTCACATCTTTGGCAATATGTGAACAATTGTCTGGCATGTTTTTGTACCAAAGGCCACTGTCCTTCTGAAGTCTGAAATGTGATGCACAGCAGTTTGGAGGTTCAAAGTGTTCCCTGACCAAAGAAGAACATATTCAGATATAGTCTAAAGCAGTGCCATTCTGCCAAAGTCACCTGCCTCCACCCACTTGGCATTTAGCTTGTCCTTGAGTAGTCCTGAAATGAGCTTCAACAGAGTGGGGTTACTCAATAAGAAGCAAAGAAGCACATAATACATGTGTGGTCTTATAAAATTTGACAGATTTGATTATTGTTTCCTTTGATTTGAAATGGGCATGTAGGATTACGTTTCTGATTTTATCTGTTGGGGGCTTTTTCAAGTCTTGTGAAAAAAAGTTAAAGCTTGCTTTCTCTTAACGGGAGATTTTCGCAAGGCCACACATGGCTCTGACAGTGACAGAGACACTGCCCTGCATCAGAATACACTCAGCTTGGACTGCATAGAGCACCCAAAGTAGGCAGACCTCCTGGACAGGCAGCTGGGGCCGTGGGCTCTAGTAAGCCTGTACAGACAAGCCCCTGGGGACCCTGGCAAACTGCACTGGACTGGATGGTGTCTCTCCTGATGACTTTAATCTTCATAGGCTCCAGGTCTTTGCAGGTGTTCAGCCACTCTTCCAGGATCTTTGAGAACAGAGATGCAATATCTATTCTAGTAAACTAAATATGCCTGGCACTGGTCTCTTGCCCCAAGGCCAGCTGGACTGGAAAAACCCACTGAGATGCTATTGAACTCTCTCGCCCTACCAAACAGGGTGGTCCCATCTAACTGCCGATTGGGAATGCCTGTCCTAACTCCCAAACTGGCCCTGGGAACTGCTTGGGAGAGTGCCCAGGCCAAAACTGGGTCAGACATTATTCTGACAATTCAACAGCATAGGCGATAGAGTCCTAGTGCATGGTAATGTATTTTGACCCTGATTATGCATCTGATGTAGTCTGTCTCAGATCTGTTTTGTTATAGATGCAATATAATACAGAGTTCTTTACATATACATGATACACAGGTAGGTGTTAGGGGAAAACAGTCTAAATAACTGCTTTATTAAAATTTGATTTTCAAGTCCTCTGTCCAAATTAAGGTGCAAATGAGACCAAATGCCAGTTCCACAATACCGTCCTTATTTCGTAATGTTGTATTTATAGGGAAATGAGATGAAGGAGGGTGAGAGAAAAGGATAGATAGTGCAAGCAAAAGATGGTCACAGGGGAAATTCCTTCTCCAGCTGCCAGAGGTAAGGGATATGCTTTAACATTAGCAAAAGCCATCTCCCTCAGAGGAACACAGCTTGTAACAGTAAAAGTTTGGTGAGTAACCCTCAGAGGGAGACGGTGCCCTCCAGGCAGGCAGAAAGTTTGCTTTCTCTTGTTGAACGGCACTTGCGGGTTTCTGACCACTGAGATAAGGTCCTCTGCCCAAATTACGGTGCAAAGGAGACCAAATACCGGTGCAACACTGCTGCTATGAAGTCTGCTTGTAAACCAAAAAGATCAAAGCTCACAGACTAATCCACGGGGGAGCCTAAGTTTTTTTCCAGCATCACTGTGTGATGTACTGCTTTCCTTATGCCTAACTTATCCTGTCATAAAATTTGCCTGTGTTTATGTGCAGAGATCCTTATGCCACCCAGATGCTGCAGGTACCTCACAAGTAGGTACAGGAAGCCACAGATGGAACCAGCAGCCTTATCCCTCACAAACACTCTCTTGTGCCATCCCCACAGAGATAGTCTGGAGCAGAGAGGTGGTGTGAGGGGACTGCAGCCTCCTGACATCTGCACTGGGACTCCGTTTATCCACAGCTCACCATCAGCTCATGACTCTGTGTTGAATCCCAGCTCAAGAAAAAGGCAGTAAGTGAATAAGAGAGTTTGGTGGTTTTGTTTGTTTGGTTGGTTGGCTGGGTATTAAATAAAAATATTAATTTATGTATTTATATAATTTTTTTTAAAAATGTAGTTATGAATGTCACAAACTGAATACTCCAAAGAAGAAAATGTTGCCCATAGATCAAATGTCTCATGGCTAAAAACATCTTTCTGATGACAAATCTAAGTTGACAACTCTGTTAATAGGATTAGGTTCATTAAGGGTCTACTTTCTCTTATAAATCTGGCCCAGATAGCATGGAGCTTTAGATTTTACACTGCAAAGGGGGCCCTGCTTAGTCCTGAATTTCATGCATTCATTTCCAATGTGTGCTAATGATTGATATTGGTAATATTCAAGGTTTCTAGCCCATACTAGGCTATCTGAAATGACTTTCAATTTTCATCATAACTAATGCGTTATCACAAGTCTGAGAGCATTTTGCTGCCAGAATGTTGTATCACAGAGTTGAATTTTTTTTCAGGGGCATATAGCATCCATGTAATAATTTCATTTTCTTCCTGATATAATGTATGTTTTCATAAGGGCTGATGAAAACCAAGAAATGCTATATAGGGAGAAACAAATGCAAAAAAGCACATCCTCCAGTATTGTTTGCTGGCTTAGAGCTACTCTTCTACCTTGGAGGCAAGTGTTCTACTGTTATTACTGAAATTTGTCCCCAAAGAGCACTTAGTTCATACCAAAGCCAAGATCCCGCTGGAGATGGGGCAGCTCACCATTGCATGCTCGTGGCTTTACGAGGTGGGTAAACCAAGCCAAGGGGGTCTGTGGAGACCTGAACACCATCTCAAGCTGAAAAAAGCACTACAGATGGGAGACTTTCAAAATCTCAGACACCCAGCTCTGCTGACGTTTAGTCGAGAGCTGAGCACTTAAGTATCCTGAAGCTTTCGAAACAGGCCCCTCTTGGATTTGAAAACTGTGCTGAGGCGATGGGTAAATGCTGTCTAATAGTTATCTCAGCATATGCCTCCAAAAGGACAACAAAGCCTAATGATATTTTACTACTCAGCTGCTAATTAAAATGCTGGTGTTTAGAGATTTAGGCCTACAATCCAATCAACCACTTAAAATCTTGGACTTAATATTTTTGCATAATTAATCTTTCTGTAATTAAACTCACCCTCAGGATGTTTTCCAGCTACAGCATTGGAAGAAATGGGCTCTTAAGGGTGGAATACATTTGACCTGACTTCAGCTGTCACTTGGCCTCCCTCTGCAAGAGGCATATGGCACTGGGAGGTGATCCAACTCCACCTTAAATGCTTATTTGAAAGTTTGGATAGATGAGGCTAGAAGTGCTGGTCTCTTCCTGTTGATGACAGAGTCCCTACATGACTTGCTTGGGTTAAGTACCAAATTTTTGAGCAGTTAAATTTATATGAGATAGATTCTTTATCTTCCTGCATTTTAATTAGTCAAAAGTATTGATCAGAAAACAAGTGGTAATGATTTAGAGCTGGTAGGTGAGTACTAGTAACATAAAAAGGTGAGATCCATGGATGTTTATCACATGCTTATGCAAAAGCCTGTACTTTGCTAAACTTCTGAGAAACAAGAATTCTGCACTTAAATCTCCCCCCCCCAAAAAGATGACCAGAACATAGATGAGCAAGTCTTTCCTCTAAACCAGGAAACCACTGTAAATACAGTAGAGAGTGATCCTTGTTTGTAGCCAAGTGTTTTTATGTCAAGAAAAAGCTAGCAATCTAAATGCTGTCTCTGGCTTCTGTCATGATTCAGAAGCTATTGCAGCTGCTGCCTGCTTTTAACAAACCTCCATATTCCTCTGTTACATGAAGCTCTTGCTTTCTGTATTTTGCTTTTCCTGGGAGTATCTGACAAACAGAGTCAGGAGCACTAAAGAAAAAGGAATGGGCAGTATGCTTTGGTGCTTATTGGGAGAAGACAGTACAAATGAACCTTCAGAAGTTTAGCAGAACTCAAAGATAGACTTGTACAGGAGTTTTCAGGGTCTTTGCTTATGTGCTTATAGCTTTTTTTTCAATCCTTGAATGCTGCCAAGTCAGGAGCATATGCTAGTAGTGAGGAGAGGTCAGACCAGACACTCAACTTGCCTGGTCACCTGTTTCAGATCTGGAAGGATAGAGAGGGATTACAAGAACCTTTCTATTAGATTCATCTCCTGAGCAGAGAAAAAAAAGGTCTAAAAGATGCACTCACTAGGGAAATCTGTGGCTGTGCCTTCTCCATTTCTGCACTGAGCTGAAGTGGGGATCCCAGTAATGCAGGCAGTTTTGCCATTTTCAGAATAATGCATTGGTAGGGAGAGTGGTTTAAAATTGGCCACTGAAGGAGCTGAGCTCACGAGCTACAGGCTTACCTTAGGCAGTCTGTACTTTTCTCTCAGGTGAACCCTCAGACAGGCTCGCTCTGCTTTTTTCTGTGCAAATGCTGCATCTCTTTCCATCCTGGAAATCAGAAAAAATGTTCCTTCAAGACACTAATAAAATACAGTCTTTTACACTGAACACGTTACTTGGCTGCAAAAAAGCTACACACGGGAGTTATTCCCCAAAGTTACATAACTTGTCCAAAGGCACAAAAGGAGCGATACCAACAAAGTGATGCAAAGGGCTCAGACTTCCTGTGCTCCAAGCTTGTCCTCAGAGCAGTTCCCCTGAGTCCTGTGAATAAGGAATGATAAGCTTACACTCTTTGTCTGGAGTTTGTACCTGTACAACCTGTTATTGTTGACTATAAAAAGAAACAATTCCAATAAGCAGAACAGAAAAATTGCACTTATTCCTTAGTAATTCCACCAGGGCACTCCGAGCCGTGGCTGCCTGCCAGTGTTCATGTTCTACAGACATGACACTCTCTTAGTATAACACCACCCAGAGGGGCAGAGGAGTCTTTCTGGGTCAGAACAAAAGTTTAGTCACCCCAGAGTCCCTTCTCCAACAGGAAACAGGAGTGGACACTTTGAGAAAGGATTTAGGAGGAGTATAAGCATTCTGTATCAAAACTGCCCAGCTTCCAAAATCAGTGGTGTAGAGTACTGGAGATGGACAGTGGCTCTACGTCCTTGTCTTTAATAGCCCTGGATGGCCTCTGTCACCTGGGAATTTTCCTGGTCTTTTCTTTGTCCATTCATTGTTTCACAGTGGAAATAATTTCTTATGGCAATGAATTCGAAAGCTTCCCTGTGTGGAAAAGGACTCACTTCATTTGTGATTTTATAAAATGTTTTCACTAGATTTAAGACCTGGCCTGCACCATTTTTTGTTAGATTATATTTTTTTTTGTTAGATTATATATTTATTTGCAAAATATGTCTCCTTGAAGATTTTTGGTAACTTTTGATAACATTCACCTTTCCACCTCTCCCTTGAAGTTTTCCCCCCCCCAGTAGTATTTTCATAAAAAATCTATTGCAAAACTGATCTTGTTTCAGTATAGGTTCTTTGTCACACAAAAGCTACTTGCAAGATGAAATGTTACTTTTCCTCTGCTTCCAAAATGAGTTTTTGGATTTCTCTCTCTATCTCTCAAAACAAAACAACCCCCAAACAAACAACCAAACCCAAATAAACAAACAAAAAACCCTCCCCAAACCTAAAATATGAGAAGAACCCAAAACCAGTTTGGTTATGGGTTCCAAACTCTGCCCGAGTATAACTTCAGCAAGGCAGTTCTACTTCTCTTATTACTGAACACTGTGCAAAATGCAGAGAGCCCAGAAACAGAACCATCCTGTCCATGCCAAAGATCTCTGACACATAACCACACCAGTGTGCACTGTCCTGAGGTGATTTTGTCTCTTTAAAACATTTCACATGTTCCTATTACAGTTCCTAAATGTACTCTCAGGAGTACTCCTGCCCTGATTCCTCACTACAGTTCAGCATGTAAAGGACACATGCCCCACTTGAAAATATTATAGAAATAATTCTTTTTCCAGGCATTTCCCTATCCCAGGAATCCTGTGTTGCTTCTCAGTTTCCGTAAAGCATCTTCCTGCCAGTAGGTGGTTATTTCTGGTTTAAATATCCCTCGACAAAAGGCATACTAAAACATTCTGTGTTTTATTCCAAACCAAATGACACCTGCTCAGGGTTTCATGATAGAAATGACTGATGCTAAATACAGACCTGGATACCTCGAATTCCGTCAGTCATTAACCTGTCACCTATAATCATCTTACAAGAGGGATTTACACAACCATTATGTAATTGACCATTAGAGGAACAGATGCATTTGAGCTTTAAAAGTCAACCGTTTTATTTATAATTATGCATGATTTGAACTCCTGCAAGCCAAGTTCTTGTTTTATTTCTGTTTTCTTTTTTAAACACCGCAAACAGTAAAGATTGCATTGAGATTTAATCAATTCTGCTTTATTTAGCAGATTTTAGAAGAAATAACCATATTAAAACTCTGCTCTAGATAAATATAATCCATTTAACATAGCACTCAGTACTTTCTCATGTCTGCCATAATAAATGTAGACAAAGAAATATTATGTATTGAAAGTGTACTCCACATTGAGTTCTAGGAGAAGAAATCATATGTATTTTAGAATTAAATCCTGCCCTACAAAGAGCTTGGAAAATTGTTATAGATAAAGTAACACCAACTCGAAATGAGTTCAGCATATCAAGCTGTGGAGATAGCAGGAAAGCATAGGGAGACAGTTGCAGGATGGGGACAGGGGGGCAAGAAGGGGGAAATAATATTTTATCATTTCCAGTAGGTGAACTTTTATTTGGGAAAGTCTTTTTAGCAAAGATTCATCTGCTTTAAAAAAGAGCGAAGAGCTGAATGTTTGCCTTTTCCTTGGGTTATTTTTATCTGCACAAAGTTACCAAGAATCAGCCCCATACTGATAATAAGGGAACAGGTACTCACTTCTCCTCAACCATTTGCTTTTGATATTCCTCATACTCCTCTCTGGTCATTCCTGCAGCTGCTGCTGGATCAGAAGGAGTGCTTTCTTCTTTGCTTTCTTCCCCTCCACCTCCAAGTCCCAAATTCTTTACCTGGTTGCTCAACATACTTTTCATTAGAAAGGCCATCTTCTCAAAAAAAAAAAAAAAAAGGAGCTATAAGCAAACAACTATGAGAAAGCCAAACCAAAAATGCTTTTAAAACCAACAATTGTAAGCAAGAGAGTTTCTACAGCCACATCAGCTCTTCAAGGGCACAATGCTAGTGAAACGTGAATGCCAAAACCAGTTTGTCAGCCATAATCTGGATTAAAGAGTGAACTCCTTAATATCTAGAGGCAGATGGTTCAGATTACTCAAAAAAAATCATTAGATGCAGCTACCTACTTTTTATATTAATACCTTAAGCTAATTGTACACACACACACACACAAATCAATTATAGTGTGCAATAGCATTTTGACGTCTTCAGTCTTGAAGCTCTCTCTCACTTTCACAGAGATCAAAATGTTCCCTGGAACACAACACATCTGAATTAAAAACCCGCTTAACTAAAAGGCCATGGTAAAATTGTAAAGTTCAGGCTTCTGAGTGGAAATACTTTTGTATTTACACAATAAATGAGATTTGAAAACTGGGATTCTTCATTAATGAAAAAATCTGATCCTTTTTATCCATTAAAATTTGATCACATTGGACAGAAAGTACACTGAATGGTTTTTCTTCATCCACTTTTCATATGGTTGGTTTGTCTCACAGACAAATGGGGCATTACTGCTACGATTACTTTTTTTCCAAGAAAGTAATCCCCCCAAAAAGCAAATCGTATCTTCCTAATTTTGTTTCCCTTGGGTTTATGTCAGCTCTTCCCCAGGCTGTCTCCATCTGGATCATACTAGCAGGATGCATAGAGCACCTCCTGTTTTTAACCCTCGCTCTTGGTAAAGGGGAGAGTTATCTGACTGATTCTGTATGCTGTAATACAGTCTGGATGCCTTTTGCTTGTGGGTTGTTTCTGTAGGTCCACATCTTCCAAACTTTTATTCACATAATTAGACTCGCCAGGTCTATTCAGGTGAAGATTTGCAGGATCTGCTACCTAGGTCTTAGACTATTTGGGGAAAGCAAATCACCTGCTAGGTCACAAAAGGTCATGATTTTGGGGTTTGAACATCCTACTATGACTGATTGCACATGCCTTAATGAAACATTCTGTAATTTTGATTATCTAAATGGTTCTCCCTGCACTATCATAATTTCACTGACAACAGAGATGGGAGGATTCCAGTTTGCTTAATGCTTTAATCTATATTACAGCCTTTCTAATTAAAGCAGACCTATTACTATTAAAAAAAAAAAAAAAGCAGGATGTTCTCTAATCCTGGATTATTAGCGATTAAACAAGAAACTTTAAATTTCCTTTTGAAATCGAGTATTACTCAGAAGCATGAATTCCACATAACAATGAAACTACTTTGATATACTACAAATACACTGTGCACTTTCAGAACTATACTTAAGTTGCAAGAATTTGTGGGCAGAATAAACTTTTGACATCTGACCAATTCCGACTTTGATTACGAAGTAAGCATGCTACGAGAGAGATGAGATTAATATAGATTGTTAGCCTTTGCTCTGTGCTATGACAGGCATGACTAAATGTCCAAATACTGTCCCACAACACCACTACTTAGTGCCAAATGCCTGTTGAGTCCACTTGCAGTGGTTGGTTCATCTTTATTTAAAACTCTCCCAACTGGAACAGGGAACATCAGTGCGCCTGTGCTGCGCACTTGGCAAATATGACATGCAGCACTGACTTTTCCAGTGTTAGGTCTCTGTCTTCTCCAAGGGTATGGGAAGTGTTACCTCTTCAACTTTGTGTTGTTGGTGCTCACTGAAAAGAAGCTTCCCCAACTTTGGACTTCAGTCTTTGCTGTGGCCTTTGATCCCTACAGAAATGTTGCTAATATCTTTTGCCAAAAGAGATGCTTTCACAGGATTGACTGAGAAGGCAAGAAAGCTGAAAACTGGCTTGTGAAGGGACTGCTGAGAGGTCTTGCCCTCTGGGTCATGCCTTTCCTGACAGCAAGAGGCTTTCCAATGTTTATTTCAAAATCAAAACCTACAAAGAGAGACTAGTGACAGAACTCTGGAAGGCACACTGTAGCCAGTCCATCCAGAATAACTCTGTTCTGGGCAGGTGTTCCAAGTACTGCCTATATTAAAGTTAAAAACCACTTACTGCTTTTTGTAGATTACAGGGATCACAGGCTTCCTGAAAATATACAGACAGCTGCTGAGTACTCATGCTGCCACCTCCTTGGCTTTGAATCTGTATCTTTTCCCTCTAGCTTGAGAAGTGAAATCAAAATTAAAGACTCAGTTCTTGTTTTATCTGATGAAACCGGGCTCCATAAAAATCCTGTGTTCCATACCCAAAGAACACAGGCATCTCTAAGCTCAGAGTCTGGTCTTGAAACGGGCAAATCACATAGAGCTAAAGCTGAAAGCCTCAGAGGGAGGCCAGCACAAAAATGCCATAGGCAGGTAAGCATCCAAACTCCCAGCTTTTCCAGATTTTATGTTCCCAGCATAGTCACAGCAGACACCCCTAGCCACTAGGGGTGTCTTTAAAATATCTAGGTGTTCTTTAGTGGACCAAGACTCTGCCACCTGCCTCCTCTCTCCTCCAGAGGACTTTGCCTTTTTCATCAGCTGGAACCCTGGATCACTTGTGCAAAAAGAGAAAGAAGTATTTTAGGGCTTTCTCAGTTTGAGCAGATTTAATTCAAGATTCCTCTCCTCCACTTATTAAAAAATTGTTGCTGGCTGGGGGGAAATGACAAAGAGGGAATTCAACCTTGGAATGCCACTAACTCCCCACTATCAGGGAGGACCAAACTTGATCTCTAAGCATTCAGACTCTGAACAGAAGGTAAAGAATGCTTCACAGACACTTGCTTGGATTTCATGGGCATGTACTAAATTAAAAGAAAAAGGCTTACTAAAAATATGCATCTTTATTCAAATAAGGTTATATCTGAACTCCAAGTGTCAATTTACATTAGTCAGAAACAAATACATGAAAATGTCAGCTGTTTGAATTTAAAATAAAAAACCAAACCAGTAGACAATTTTGGTGTTACAGTAATCAAGCCATTGAGAAATGTCAAATTTTCTTCAAATAGCAAGTTACAAACGATAGCAGGTAAACTACAAACTGTAAAACAGGTGATTTACAAACCGTATTGTGCATTTTACTTTTGAAAGATTCAGATGTGACCATGTATTTAATATACCCTGACCAGTACAATCAGATTCTCTTGTCACTGCCAAATATTTGCTACTTATCATCCACAATTCAAATATGACTATTAGACTATTGTTCTCCCTCATATTGTCAAACTGGATTCCAAGTTGTCTTCTCCTCCTAGTTGTGAAATCTCACGTGATAAGAAAAGAACCACACTACCAGTGTTGTAAGAAACTTCTGGTAGCCAGCTTGACTGACAAATATTCTTACAGTCCAAATTTGTTGCTATCACGTTGAGAACAGGCAGGACGAGATTGGAGCTGGGCAACTGGGAGCTTTCTTTTGATCCAGTGAGTGATGAGGCAGTTAGGGAAGTTCCAAGGAGAGGCAACTGTGAAATGAAGCATGAAGCAAAGGTTATCAGTTTTCTGATGTCCTGCTTTGGACCACTTGCTCCCTAAAGCAGAAGTTTCCTAGTTGCACATGGGAGACGTGTCCAATCTAGTAGCAGCATAAACACATAAGCTGAGCCTCCTACTGACGATACAACCGTAGGCTTCAAGTTTTCCCCTAGACATCCCCAGCCTTCTCTTCTTTCTAACAAAAGAAACAGAAGTATGGGCTGCTCCAGCTTTACAACAAAGTTATGGTTGGATAAATTCACAGTAACAAAAATACAGGCTTCTTCCACTTGATACATCAGAGCTGCTCCTCATTAGCCACATACATGCACCTCCTTATCAAAATGCACTTGCAAGCCTTTCTGGGTAAGGGGCCCTGCAAGGCCTGCTGTGAGAGGAGGAGCTCTGTTAGGATGTTGCACTGATGGAAGAAGGCCTGCAATTGAAAGGAACAACACTGGACATTTTCAGAAATAGTTAAGAAAATATATTTAGTTAGAAGAGTCAGGGTTGTAATAAGCTTAGACTCAAGGCACCCGTAAATATTTGCTGGTGTTGGAAGGACTGAATAGACAAGTTCTGATGCGTTATTCTGGTTTATCTGAAAGGTTTTCTTTCCTTGATTTACCCATCTATCCCGCACGACTAGCCTGAGGCAGTAGTTTCTCCAATTAGCACAGTAAAGTCTTCTCAAATTTAGAAATGTATCTATAAAGCTATACCACTTACAGTATACTACATACTGTAGATGTGTTAACTGGTGTGTAGGTAGTATGGTTTTCTTGGTATAGCACAGGCATTCACTTTTTGGACACTGTATTATAAGTAGCAAAATACATTGCATAGATATATCATTCCTCCAAACTGACAGGCACAATACTGAAGTGTTCTTCATTACAGTGAACTTGGCAGCATGTGTTGCACTCCCAGGGAGTAGACTATAGAAATGCAGTAGTAGTATGTTAGAGTACAGATAATTTTTGTGGATTCAGACAAACAAATTAGTACTTAAAAGTGAAATATCCTGATGCATTTGTGTATTTTATAGAATTTTTAAAACCCACAAAAATACCTCCCTAACTCTACACACAAAACTCAAGGACAAAGTTACCACAGATATGTAAACAAGGCATAATTAATTAATTTCACATTCCTCAATTTGGCTCTCTGCATTTTTCTTTCCTGAAGCAAATGTTCATTTGATAAGCAGTATCAAAACCACATGTTCAGTCTTATGCTTTTGAAATTAAAGCAGGAATTGACACAAAATACTGGTTCTACAACAGCTCCTGGATTAACAAACAACACCTTGTCTGAAGCAACACCTTGTGAAGAAATGGTTCAAACACCCAATACCTGTACTTTAGAATACTTGCCATGTCAAAATTTAAATCAAATTATCTGTATTTGATACACGAAAGACACAAAACAGCTTCATAAAAGTAAAGACATATTCATACACTAAACATATCCTTAATAAAATCAGATTTGAAGAAGTATAAAGCAATAATCTTTGCTGGAAAAGTTCCATAAATCTCCAAAAAAAATTACAGACAGACTTGAAACTACGAAAAAAGAAATCAGGCCCACAATTTACTTGAAGAAACTACTTTATCACATTTTTTCTCACTGCCTAAAACCAAAAGCCAAAATAAGAACATAAGGCTTTCTTTGCTTGTTCTGTATAATTTGTTTTTGTGTATCAACAGTCAGAGTCTTTTTGTTCACATATTAAAAAGTGTTTAAATCTGTATTTCATAAAGAGTTAGAATTAACAAAAATATTCTTATACTTTTAAATCCAAGTGGTAAACAAATAAAATGCTTATAATAAATTTTTACTCGCCAAACAAAATACAGAGGAACAGGGGGGTTTTGCCTTTTCCACCCTCTTTTTTTAACTGGTATGTCAGAACACTTGGTAGCAAATTTTCCGCACAAATCATCCATCTGCAAACCACACTATGAACAATCACCAAACCTTCAATTCCCTCCTCTGGAATCTCAACAAAAGCAGAGGAATAGGGCATTTGCATTTCAGTATTTATGAGAAAGTTGGCTGAAAAAACAGACGTAGACAGGGTCTGCAGTCTTCCCCCATCTAGCATTTGCTCTGCTGCTCCACAGTGTGTTTTTAGCTTTAGCATCAACCGGTTAAATAAGAACTCATTTTGTTTAACAAAATTCAATAATTTACAATATTGACGTATATTGAACACTAAAATTTCCCTCATTTACAGAAGTGTAGAATTTTCTGTGCATACATACTGCTGTTATGTACACACAAAAGGAACAGGTCATCAAAAGAACTTTTTGGCTGCTGCTTCTTGTTGGCTCCTGAAAAAAATGCAGAAAAGAATTCAAGTACTTATAGCTTAAAACTAGCTAACTGGTTTAAATTTTCATTTATTTGAGGATTAAAAGATTCCATTCCTTATCACCAGAGACTTAAGGAAATCAAATATAAGTCATATCACAAAAACAGGATATAATTTTTTCTATTTACAAAGACATTGGTAGCATCATTATTGTTTCAATTTTGCATTAGGCACAGAAGGAAAAAAAAACCCACATTCTGGAAAGAAGCCAGAAACTGTGAAAGAACATGGAAACTGATTTTTAAAAAACTTTTCACATTTTTAAAAGCTTCTCAGTATCTGAGTGGCCTAAGATCATCTTAGAAAAGGAAACACATGCAATTAAACAGGGAAAGAAGTTACTTGAAATAGGATTTCCTTTTTTCTCTGGCACAGAACATATTTATTTTCTTAGTGGATACAGACACTGAGGATCAACCACACACAGCTGCTAGAATTACAGGGGCATCCAAAAGACCTGGAGGGGACCAACCCCTGGTTTGTCGTGGAAGCTATCGTCCCAGCTGATGGCAAAACATTACACACCTAAGGAACACACCCTCTCCACTTTGCAGAGAAGCAGACACGTAATAAAAGTAGTGCTATCGGCAGCGTTGGTCTTATAGCAATACTACTTATCCTTCCACAGAGGTAGAAAACAGCATTTTTAATTTGAAGGGCAACACAGCTATTCTGATCCCTACTCCTTATTCTGATTAGTGTGTGTGAGAAGCAGGAGGGAAGACTACCAAGCAAGTACATTTTCTTTTCCATCAATGCAAATTTAATTTGAACATTATGACTTCACAAGGAGGAGGAAGAGAATGGAAAAAACATCCTAACTAGTTTAGCTAAAAAGAAAAAAACCCTATCAATATCATATGTGGCAAAGGGATGAAGGGACATGCATTGTAAGAAAAGTTCACCAAGGCATTTGTAAGATGGGATAAGTAGTTTGAAGGTACACATAACAAACAGAAAAATTAAAAAACCCCCACAAAGCAAAACAAATCCCATCAGATTTTGTTGAGATACCAATTAACTTCAGTAAGTCCAGCAGAAGACCACAAGCATGGTGGTCAAGAGCTGAAGCACATGCCTCAAGAAAAGAGAGGGAGGGAACTGGGCTCATTCATCCTAGAAAAAAAGGAGGTTCCAAGGGATATAACAGCAGCTTTCTAGTCAAGCTGAAACAGGTCAGGTTCCCACTCAGTATCCCGTGGGTAAGTGGGGGTAGAATAGAACAAACTTCATTTATAATGATAATAAAACATTTCCAACGGGGTCTGTAACAGCGGTAAATTTTGCATTCTTGGGCTTTTTAAAGACCTGAGCAGTTTAAACACTAAGTGACTTTGTCTGAATTCTGTGTGGAGCCTGCTCTGAGCAGAAGGCTGAACTAGAGAAAAACTTCCCAAGGTCCTTTCCAATCTGAATGATTGCTTGTTTTAACGAGATCATACCATTGCAATGGCATGGTCAGTCACAAGTTCTAAAATCATTTGCCCTGCTGTCTTTAAGTAAAAACATACTTACCTATACATGATATAACCAATGAATAACACTGTTTGCACCACCATGAATATGATGAAATGCATTGTAGATAAGCACGATGGAAACGGTGGCAACTCTGGACACTTTGGTTTGTCACTAGATGGCTGAAAACCAAGAAAGACAATATTTGAGAAAAGAGGAAACCAGACAGACCATCAAAGACTTATATGTAAAAAAAAAAAAAAAGTGATCTAAAAATCAGAACACAAGCAGAAAAAGGACTGAAATTACATTACTCTGAAAAATCAAAATCTTACTCATCTAACTTTCCCTTTTCACCTTTATGTTTCTCAGATAAACTGATTTGTGGGGGTTATAGGGGAAAGCATAAGAGAAAAAACCCCACAGATTTGGTAAATTAATCAAGAACCTTCTATGGGATCATGAACTAATTCAACTTAATTGCTATGTAGGCCAGAGTAAGGTGATGAGCACAGTCATCTTTCACACTTAGAAACCTTAAGCAGAACCTGCCCAAGTTTCCCCTGATTAAAGCTCTCCCTTCTGTGCAGAAGCAATACAGAACCTCCTCTATAGAGAGCTGTTAAGTAGGGGGACAAACAGAAAAAAGAAAGCACCCAGAAAACCTAATTGCTTGACCTTGTTTCCACAGGAAATTAGACTAAAAATCATGCTCTTTGTGCAAAACTTCTCATCAAGATACAGATCATGCAGTTAGGTCAAGGCACTGCAGTTTTAGCGAAGCAGCTTAATGAAGGATTAATTGCTCTGTAAATTGCATGCTGGCTCATCCTAGCTTTTCACTAACGGCCAAATAAAGAAGTATTACAGTCATGCTTTACACTACCAGCACATAAATTACCATATTTCGTTGTGCTAAATGCTCAATGTCCCTCTTCACTAGATGAAGGTGTTCTTTGATGTCATTGAAGTGCTGAGTTGTTTCATAGACTCCTGCAGAGCCAGGATGTTGAGCTCCACTGATAGATCTCAGAGTATCAGCCACGGAATTTCTGACACAAAACAAACAATAAAACATCTTGCAACACAGAACAGCTTTTCTACAAACAGCAGTTATTCTGGACTCCTTTCAGTTCAGTAAAAGTAGTTTGTAATACACAGTTGCCCCAAAAGGCAGAAAGCATTTTTTCTAGCTTTCAAGAACACCTATCAAGAATTAATCCCTTAATCAAACTATGATTTTAGTTAATTCCACAGACAGTTTCCATTTGCACAGTGCACCATCTCCCAGAGTCACGCTGAGAACAAGATCTGGTAAATGTTCTATTGCTACACATCTGCTTTGCCTGACTGCCTAAAACAAGACTTTTATCTGAGGCTCTTGCTGAGGCTTTAGGATAAGCAGAGTTTAATGCAATCTTTGAAGGAAACCAAAAGCTGTTTGAAAAATAAATAAATAAAAGCAGTCATGTAAGAAATAAAAATAATGAAGAGGCTTTAGGGATAAGAAAAGATTTAGATACATCCTTGTTTCATGATTATCGTTTATATGAGAAACTCATTTCCCATATGCATTGTCATAATACTTAATATTGTCTTCATGTGAATTCATTTTCCTTCTACAACAAACAAAATTAAATCCATAAAAAGTTGAGGTTCCATAACTAATTTTGTTTGAGGTAAACTAGTCAATGAGAGAAAAAACCATAATCTCTAATCAATATGTTTATATAATTTTCCCCTACTGTGCTGTTTCTTTTGGGTTGCAAAGAGGATTATTCTACAGCTAAAATATTTATCATGTGATTGTTAATCTCTTCATTATTAACAGAATAGACAATCAAAATGTATGTCTTCGGATTTCTTTTTAATTTACTTAAAACTTTACATTTCATTCAGATGAGAGCTTGCTTCAATGCCTTCACAGTGCACTCCTAACTCTTTGTACAGTGGTCAGCAATTTTCCATAGTATCTTACCATCCTTTTTTTGGCAGGGAACTTTAAAGATCATCTCATTCCACTTCCTGCCATGGGCAGGGACACCTTCCACTAGACCAGGTTGCTCTAAGCCCATCCAACCTGGCCTTCAACTGTTTCACATTAGGAAATATAAAAAGCTCCCACACTGCCTGGAAGAGTATTCGTTGAGGAAACTGGAAGCGACATATCATCATCCCATTTGTGTTACACAAAACTGTACTACTGGTTTTGAAACAAGTCTAATTCATTGTGAAAACAGCAAGTAAACTGATTAATATTTACCTGTACTTCAATCAGTGTTATAATAACATATTTTAGAACTAAGTTTCTCACTGGAAGGTTTTTTTCTTAAATAACCCATGCAACCACCATCATGCCCACTGCCTAACAAAGGCTGATAGTAATTCTGTCTCCCCACATCCCTCACATTGTTTAGCTTGCCCCACTATTTTCAGTGCTATGACACAAATGCAACACTCACTTTGTTCTTCTCCCTCCTAGTAGCACCATTTCTGTTAATTACATTTCTGTGCAAAACAAAAAAATTGGCACACCCACCTTCCCCCAGACTGATCCACTGTTCAGTAAAAGCAAAATAACTTCCCTAAACGTTTATATTTAGTCTTGCATTAACAATACCATGCTGATAGTTTCCATTGTATGAACATGCAAAATTCTTCTGTAATCAGATGGTTAAGAAATCCACAAATCTTGACAAGAAAATTACTTGGACTCTAAGTCCCAGCAACAACGGGCTGTTCATTTCTATCCATAAATACAGCATTTCTTTAATCTAAGAAAAATATTAAGATGATGTTACGCAAACTCTTATCTGATAAGTAGTCACTAAAAGGGCAGACTGCCAATGTTAACAAGAAAATCTAATTTGCCTGCAAGGTATAAAGATTTGTCAAGAATATTAACATAAAAGCTTTCATGGAAGAACAAGTGCAAAAATGGAAGTACTCTAATCTTCATTCTACAAGAAACTGACCTACTTAGATAAATCACAAGAGCTGCCCTTGAACTAATACAGGGAAAAAAAGCCACAACTTGTTTTTCTCCTTTTTTTCCCTTCTGTTTTTAAATACAAGGTAAGGAATGTTTTAGCTACCATAAATGAAGGGCTAAACCAGCTTAAAGCCATTCCTGATTAAGACAGCAACAGTAAAACATCTTAAAAGAAGTACACAGACATGCCCATCAAATACAGGCATTTTCTCAAATCCATTCTAGCAGTATAGCACCTTCAAGATACAGCTTTTCTTCCTTGTGTTTAAAAGGGTCTGGACTTACTGTTGAAGTGGAATCTCAATATAAAAAAAGGCAAGTTAGGGTTTTAAGCCGTCTTAGGGACACAAACTTACTTGATTATATAAATTAAATGTATGCAGAGAGTCATCACTAAGGAACTGACACAGAAACTTCAAGTTTGTCAGTGTTCTCCCACTGAAATAATAAACAGGATTTAAAGGTAGAAAAATCACACAAAATTCAAAACACAGCCTTAATGTTTAGAAGGCATTTACCTTATTTCATTTACTTGTCTAATGACCTCTTCCTGAGTTTTCACAACTGTCTCAATCTCTTGCTGGGAAACCTGGTGTGGGGCAGGGGGAGGAAAAAGATCAACATATCTTGGAAAAAGCAAATCAATCACACTGCTGAAATTAGGCTGGGCTATGAACCACCACATTTTTTATTTACCTGTCCTTGTTGACCTGGAAAAGTAGCTCCTCTTTTAGCAATCTCATCTGTGACTGCAGAGACGTATCTCCTCTGCTCATCCAGAATCATGTCCAATTGCCTATTAAGCTGTTTGATTTCGAGATGAATTCGATTCTGCCCCTCAAAGATTTGCCTCAATTCACGATCACTCACAGTTTCAAAAGCATCATCCGCTGGTAAGAAAAAAGCACAAGTAGTTCTTACATACACACATTCCTCATAAGATGCACTGTATCATTTTCCTTGCTCCCTTCATGTATCCAAATGGATACACCTTCCCCCATCATTTGATATATTTGGTGTCTCTTCTTCACCATTGACATGGCAAAGGACACCCAAATGGGATCTTAACAACTGTACAAGGATAACCACCCAGTCAGACCCAGACTCCACCTTATTTCAACGGCCTGGGTAAGGTGTTCTCTTCTTGTTAGAAGGCAGCTATCTCTGCATCAGCTAGCACTGTTTTACCAACCACCCTTCAAAACACCCTTGCAAGTGCTAAGTAACAGCTACTTTTTAAAAAAAGTAAACTTTAAAAAGTAGTCCAAAGTAGAGAAGTGACTGCACATTTTGAACAAGTTCTCTGCAGTTTCAACAACATCACAAAGTCCAAAAGACTCTGTGGCAAAGGGATTACTATTTCTTATCAATGGAAGGCTGGACAACGTTTCAAAAACACATTTGACTATCGAGATAAAATGGTGTAGGACCTTTAGAACAGTCATAACTTATCACTGTGCAATAAAAGATGACAACCTGAAATGTCAGGTTTAGATGGCTAAAGTACGTTTCTGGTATATATGCATTCATATACAGCTAATACAATCCACAGAAGTAAGAAATGGTTTCCATTATACTTTCAAATAATCAGATTCTTGTTTGCCCAGCATTAGGCAAGCATTAAAAAGCTTTTCCATGTAAGCACATGTTTCAACATATTCACTAACCCATCTTTAACAGATGGGGAAAAAATGTTTTCTATGAATGTGCAGAAACAGACCAAAAGATGCCCTTTCAAGTAACAAAACAAAACAAAAAAAAAAAAAAGGTCATGCTTTCTTAATCACCACTTTACAGAGGGATGCATGACCTTCTCTCCCTTCTGTTGTTCCATGCAGATCCTCATAATTCCCACCATGTTTCCACTCATTTGTTTTGTTTTCAGTCCAGGCATGACCAAAAGAACTTTCAGGAAACACTTGACAAAGAAATAACCAAAGAGTCTTAAATAACGTAATTAATGACAGTGGGAGCATAGTATCAGGCCCTAGTTCTGATCATCCTGGAAAACGAATGTTTTCCTTGACAACTGAAAAATGGCTCAAATAACTTGCCTGGCTGTCCTTGCACATCAGGATGTTCCTTCTGAAATTCTTCCTTCTTTTTATCCAATTCTTGTTGAAAGTGTTCAAACTCTTCTTGATACTTCTCTTTATCTTTTTGAGGAATTTCTGCATCTGGTGTTGGCTTTAAAACATTATCAGGGGGAAGGGAGTGTGTGTGAGTTTTTTCCATGGTCTCCACCACTCCTGTGTAACTTACTCTCCAGCAAGGCTGTTCAGATTTCAGATGTGAACACTTAACACAATCCCTGGAGCACATTCCTACATTAAGTTGAAGTGAGAAACCACAAGTTCCCATGGAGACCCACAGCTTCTCCCCAGTAGACACGTGCTTTCTACTATTAAAATTTAATCCAGTTTTACAAGCATAGATATTGTTTAGCAGTACAGAACCATTCTAGAGGTAGGGCAAGTTGAAAGCAAGAACAGATATTGGTCCACTTTCCAAACAAAGTGTACTTTTTAGTATTTCATGTTTTGACTTAATATCAGGATTTTTGTGGCTTCATTGATGTTTCCAGAAATCTGGTCTTAAAAACGTTAGTTACAATACTACCAAAACATAACAGTACTAGTTTCATTTTTCTAAAGCAAATGACATCACAACTACATGCCAAAATCCCAAAACAGGGATGCCAAGTGTGACTTCAGAGGGAATGCCATAATCTGGTGCTGCACATAAAACATACACAACAACATACTTTATTAAGTATGCATAAAAATGCTTACTACTTCTTTCCCAGGCTCAGTCAACTGGAAGGTCAGAAATGACAGGACATCATGATCATCTGTATTCAACAAACAAAACAAAAACTTGTTACAAATCCCAGTACTTCCCTTCCCAAGTCAACTTTCCACCTGCCAAGGTTCTTCAAGAAACAGCACCTCCCAAAGTCCTCCCAAGGGTTTGTGCAGCGGGGAATGAGACTGTACAGTGGCTATGTCAGGACAAACTGAAAATTCTTCTGCTGTAGCCAGGAAAAGGCCCAAGCGTATCAGTAATTTGGGAATGAGAGAGGATTAATTACATCATCATGATCAAGAATTGGTATAATGGATTAACACTAGCAGTAGAAAAAAACCCAGTCTCTCTTACAAGCCCTGCAAGTCCCCACAGCCTTTGTTACAGTTTTAAACATTTACTACCTGCAAGTCCCCCTGTTGCTGCAGATATTCCAAAATACCCTTGTGATGGCAACTCCATATCTTCCACTTTTGCACACAATTCATAGTCGTCTTTATCCGGAGTAAAGCCATTGTTAACTAATACCTAAAAGAATAAACACTCAGGATTTTTACCACATAAATCTATTTGTGTTAATTGCTTTGTCAGTTTACAGTAATGGTCACAAATACAACTTATTGGGTAATTCAGCAGCTGATACTAGCAACCAAAAGCTGTTTCTTTTCTGAAAGACACATTTCACAAAGAAAATGCCTAAGCTTTCTATGTTAAAAAGAAAAAAAAGGACTGATTCAAAGTTCAGTGTGACCAAATTTCAACATTCTCTATTCATCACCTAAGACAACATAGCACATAGAACTCAGACACACATACAAACGTATTCCTTTCAGCCATAAAAAGCAGCAGGACAAATTATTGTGTGGAGAGGAACACATGGGGGAAAGGGACACCATCAGGAGAGGTGAAGGTAAGCCAGGGGATGGCATGGCACTGCCTGAGGGTGCCAATGGCAGCACTTATTTGGGAGCACATCTCAAATGCTTGTATACCCACACATGCAGTATAAGAATCAAACAGGACAAACTGGAAGCATTGTTCATTCCCAAAGCTACAATACCACTGGGAATAGTGATATTTGAGACCCACACCTGGGGTGCTGGGATGGAGGGTACAGGCTGTCCAGGCTGTCAACTCTGCTACAAGAAATCCCCTAGTCAGGGCAAGGGCAAGGGCAAGGTTCTGGGCAACACAGATTATACATGTCATCCCTTGCAGTTAGAATCTTAAGATTTGAAGCTTAGAGAGGTTCTGCAAATGCATCCATGGAGAAAGAGAGAACTGCTAAGGTTAACAGCAACATCTGGCACAGAGGAGTTCCAAGATGAGGCATCATGGAGCAGGCGCATCCCAAAACAGAGTAACCTTGGAATCTGAAATTTCATCTTCATTCAAGAGTGACAGATAGCTTTTACCATTACAACACAGGACAAGGTCCACCCTCTTTTAGGTGCATTCATGTTTACTCTTAAAGAAACTTCTACTACAAAATGACACTATGTGGTTTATGGGTAACACCTATAAATATAAGAACAGCACCCTTCCAGAAGAAATCAGAAGCAAAACACTCTTTGTAGCTGTCACTACTCAGCGCTGCATTAGTGTTTTTCTCTTCTTACCTAGAAGGAATTCACAGTCATCTGAATAGTATTTAAGAAATCTGAAAGACTCTTATACCAGTGCTTTTCTGTCTTCTTTAATCTTCAAGGCCCTAATATTTCTTGGAGATAAGAAACCTCAAGCAGCAATTTTAAATCTACTGTCAAAGAGTTGAACTTTTTTAGTCACATTTCACAAACTTCTTACAATTAGCTACAACACCCTCTGCAGCTTATATCAGTTTGAGAAATACCAAGATAAGGAGCTGCTCAAACCCTTGAAGCTTAAAGAGATACTGGCATTGGAACACCTCTACAGGCAAGTCAACAGCAAGAGAAAGGTCCGAGCGCGTACAAGTGCATTTGCATGACTGACTCCTAAGTAACATCAGAAAAATCAGCAATACCTGCAATCAGCTCAGGATGCACTACAGATGCACTGGTGTAGCCAAAAGAACCTGTCTAGCATTTAAACACACAGCACATCCTTCCAACTTCTGCTACCGAGCTCAACGTTTCCAAAAACACTGGAATTAACAGAGGGGGTCTTCGGGTTTTCACATTGTTGCAACAACCTCACACTTATGAAGTTCCGTTATTTCAGAGTACTTACAGTCAATGTTTTTTTGTAGTATGCTATCTTTACTCGAACAGGATAGGGCTTGTTACGGAAGTCCCTCAGGCAGGATGCCAATGCTTGCGTGGAACCGTCACTAGACAAGAAAACAACTACATGTTACAATTTATCAGCCAAGACAAGAAAGTATCAACCTATCACTAAGCAACATCATGACAGTTTTTCAATATGCAAGTTTTTCAAAGCCTGTCCCTGTAACTGCATTGAGCTTTTCTGCAGTCTGGAATCTGCAGAATTAGATGCTTTACACAGGACACGATACAGATGGAATGCAGGAATGGGGAAATCTGTTTGCTTCTAAGATGCAGTCCTGCATCTGTGAACAGAGGTGGAAATAAGCTATAATCCATACAGCATCAACTAAGCCAGACACCTCTCTCCTCAGAGTATTCAAAAAGGTGTCAATTGTGTTGTTCACAATAAACAATCGGAAATCAAAATTAATCCAATTAGTTTTAGTAACAGGCAATTAGCTTTCAGTTAGCCACTTCTGTCAGTTGTAAGCTGTGTGTGGAAGATACCCATGAACAACGAAGGGGTAAAAAGTCTGTACCTCTCTCTGAGTTCACCCATCCCAAAGGACATATGCCATTTAAATATCCATCAGTTGCCAATTTCTGTGCTGTTACTGCCAAAGCAGTATTTTAATCAATAGAAAACCTCAAATACAAAGGAAACAACAAGGTTTCCTTTGAAGGAAGCCTTGTTTCTCAAAGGCTTTGATGCAAAATTTCATCATTCAAAAGCAAGCATTCATCAATAACACTGAAAATAAACTTACTTCTGATGGTCATACAGAAGCTTTCCATTGTTGCCTACGACAATCACTCCAGGGTTGTTTTTCTAGGAAAAGAAATGACAAACAAATGGAATAGTTTAATTTGCAAACAAATGGAATAGTTTAATTTGCAATGAAACATAAGTAACATCATTGACAGCCTTTCTGTGATAGAGCACCTTAGGTCATTACACCTCACATGTTTTTATTCTTTTGCAATTTTTGAATTACCCTAGCAAGCTTCATGCTTTGCAAGGGACTGACACATTCTTTGCATAGTTAGCAGTGGGAAAAATACATACAAGTTAAGTTCCTGGGTATACTACCAATTACCATAACAGGACAAATGCAGGAACACAGAAGCCACAGTTTGGACAGTGAAGATACCGTCCTTGAAACTAACAGATGACTTACTACATCCAACTTTGGATGTTTTTCCCAGTGTTATGTAGCCAAACAAGACACTATGTTGACATCCTACTGACCTTGTCACAGTCAGTAGAAAAACCTGAGGAGCTCTCTGTCAGAGACTAAACAAAGGCTGTTGAACACATCCCCAGTTATTTGAATTGCTAGAGAATGAAAGCAAACTAAATGATAATGGCAAAAATAATGCAGAAGAATTTCTCCGTACTGGGACTGAAGAAAGTAAGATTGTAATTTAAAAAAGTCTGAGACACTCCAGTACTTAAGACACGTTGGACCAATACAGGCATGACCAAGAATTCTGTTTTGATTAGAAGTGACACATCATCACTTTATACAAAGTGTTTTACACCACACTGATTAAACTTGTTGTGATCAGAGTCCCAGTGCTATCAGAGTTCTGGCAAGCAGTGCTGTCCATGTGAAATTTTTGGCAGATGGCATCCTCAGCCAACTAAACTATGTCAGTGTCCATATTTATGCCAGAAGTCAGAAAAAAAAAAAAAAGGAAAAAAGGATCTAAAAATTCTTAGTAAGTTGAACAATACTCTGATTCTATGTCTTGTCTTTAAAGATCAGAAACCTAAACATCACCTTCTGTCTTTCAATTTTTTATATTCGATAAAGCTTCCTGTATATCAAAAGCCATCTGTATGGGAGGAAAAAAGCACATACATCTACTAAAATATATCTAAAATGTCTAAAAGCAAGCCAAAGTCTCCAAGGAAAGCCAAAGCAGGCCTACTATGTATTATTAAAAGTTTCCCAGGATCATTCTGGGCTGGAACATTGGAAATTGAAAACAGTGACCATCACTCCCATCTGCTACAGAATTTTTGCTGCTGAGCTACTCAAGGCAGATTTGTTCCAGAAAGAGAGCATCTCTGAAAACAGACGAGAAATTGATGTTTCCAAAGTGTCATATTTTGGTACAATATCCCTCTTCCAAAGCACACATCTCCAGATGTATCAACATCAATCCGTGCACAGACATTCCAAATTTTGGGTTGTACACACGTACATGGTATTTTCCCTCCAAACCTCACACAGGAACCAATGTTCTGTGGAGATTTGTGATGTGTTATGCTTCAACTTTCAAGCTTAAAAAAACAAGTGTGAAAAAGTCTAGTAAAACTTATGTAAGGGAAACTTGTCTATTTTATTTTATCCTTTTGAAGTGAGAGGGAAGAAGAATAGGAAAATAACATCCTATTTTGTCCACAACATTATATGTACGAAACAGACCAGAAATTTTGTAATTTGTAATTAAGTTTGTAATCTTTACTAGAAGAATTTACTTCCAACTAACCTTTCCATCATTGTCAAAAGAATCAAAGAAAATTCCAACACCATTCCACTTATCAGCTGCCCCGAAGACAGGACCTTCCAAGCCTTGCTCTTCTGTAAACCAGATGGCCTGTTAGGAAAGCAAGAAGAGTCGTAAGTCAAGATTCAGTTTTAAAGCACATCTATTTCTTTCAGTGAGATCAAGTTGTTAATACCAATCCATCAGCTCCAATGCGGCCTCTTCCTGTAACTCGAAAGGTCACTTCAACTTCCCAGTATTCAAATATTGACTTGTTTTTTGTCCACACTGACCCTTTTTGGCTTTTCAAAGATGTTGTTATACGAATCTGATCTGCGCTTGGTATGGCATCTAAAAAGGAAAGAAACCAACACTTTATGTACAACAGAGAAAATACTGCAAGTGCTTAAACTAGACAGTTAACAAATCTTCCAAACTAAGAAAATTTTGTGGTTTCCTCAATGAGACAACAGTTTTCAAAATAACTTTTTAGGTGAGTACTCAGCCACTTGGGGGCCAGGAGAACCCAAAAAGTAAAATAACTCATACCTTTACTTTCAACAACTTCATTACTACTGCTTTACAGAGACTTAATCCCCTTCCATTTGGGACCACAATGTACAAGTTAAACAGAACACTGGTCTTGCTGTTCAGATACATATTAAAAAAATAAAATCACGGTTTAGTTTTCTTCTGTATCCTACATGACTCTTCAGAAATCACAGATTTCTGTTTTGCTTTTTAACAGATGTTTAAAAGTTAAAAGTTTAAAAGAACAATGGACATACATTTAGAAAGATATTCATTCACTCGCATTAAATAATATCCATTTTTGTGATCTGCTTTAAAAAGCAGGGGAAAAAAGCTCATCTATTGACAATTTCCTCCATGTCACCTGCAGCGCAATATCATGGAAGAGCAAAAAATTTACATTTATGAATTAAGCAATATCAACTAAATTAAAGTCTATCCAAAAACCCAAAAGCACAGCAGAACTTTCTGCAGAGAAACTATACGAAGGTAGAACCTTATTTGCTGTAAATGTCAATACCTTCTACTAGAGAGGGGGCCAGTTAGGAAAAACTAGAAGCCTTTCTGAGTACAATGGAACCCTTAACCCGTACTGCAAAGAACACATAGACTGTATAAACGCTCTTCAAAACAGTTGTATTTGCGAAGGCAGAATTTTCATTTTCAGCTTTTATATGATGAAACTCAACACTATTTCTGGCCGTGCCGAGACGTGGGCGGCCTGTCCGCGGTGCAGCACGGCCCGGGGCGGCCCCCACCGCGGCAGCAGTGACACATCATCACTCCTCGGGACTCCCCTCCCCGAGGCCGCCACGGCACAAGGGCGCAGGTGCCTTCGCCCCCGGGGGCAGAGGCCGGGGGGCCCGCGGG